>JAECUM010054816.1:0-28725 GCA_016617855.1 Megalonaias nervosa
TATAACTAAATCAATATCCTTGGTTACAGCTTACGCATAGACTCAATGTTATACAGAATTATATATATTTTTGGAAACTAGAAATATAAAATCCCATTTTACACAGAAAACTGTGGTTTTTGTTAAGAACATTGTAGTTTTTAGGAAATAGGCTATTGGTAAACACATACTAACTTTTTCAATATGTATTTATAACAAGGTCCGATAGCTCAGTTGATAGCGCGTAGAAACTCTCATCCGGAGAGTCGTGGTTCGAAACCCGAGAAGGACAAATTGTCTGCGGAAGGCGATTTTAGGCCAAGATTTATAATTTATTGGGGGCTCCAGCCCCCCCCCCCGTCTTTGAGTACACCAATCCACTACGTCAACACGTGGTGGATTCACTTTTGTGAATCACCCATTGGTTGATCATTGGGGGTTGGTGTGCTAAAGACGGCATTTCATCATCATCATCATCATATCATCTCATCAAAATTATACAGCGGGGGGTGATATGAGGTCGTGACCTTGTGACTTCACTAAAGGGGTACCCCACACAAGGGCCATTCCAAAAGACACAATCGCAAAACTAAAAATAAACATAATGAGATTCCAGGTCACAAAGACCAATCAGCCTTTGAGTTCTTAGAGTTTCGGTTACGGATATTTAGGAATTCTTGTAAGGCAATAAACAGAATCTGATTGGTCACTAAAATAATACCTACACGTACGGACAACCCTCTGAGTTCCTAGAGTTTCGGTTACGGATATTTAGGAATTCTTTCGGGGGTAAACAAATAACACGTATAGACAACCCTCTGAGCCTCTAAAGTTTCGGTTACGGATATTTAGGGGTCTCTTGGGGGTAAATGTCTAAACAAAGATTCGGAACCTCATTAGGTTTATCTGATACAACTATGGAATGGTAGACCGAATATCACCCCGCGCTGTATATTTTTGTTTATTTTTTATATTAAATAAACACTTATTATATAATGAATTTTGAAAATATCAATGTCATTGTTTCTGCGATTAAAAAATTACAACATAACGGTATCAATGTATCTGATAATCTTAATGCTGAAAAGATTCTATGTGATTTTGAATCATTACAACAACGAAAGAACGAGAACAGATTCACGCTATCCGCTGATTACAGGTTTATGAAAGTTATCCAGCAAGGAATGTTAAAGTCACTGGCAACCGTCACTGATGATCAGGTAAAATTGTTTGTGCCTCTCTCAAACGCTATTGACAAAATCAAGCTAGAATTATCTCATGGATACGAACAGAAAAAGATCATGAATTTTCGTATAAGACAATTAAGAGAGCATTGTGAAAATACGAGTGAAAATATGAGTGAAAATGATAACGATAATGATGGACCACTGACTGTGATAATAGCTAAACAAAATCCTTGGGAAAATTAACGTTTCAGTAGGTATCATAGATTTGGATATGTTTCGCATTGTGGATACCTCATATTGTATTCCAACCATTATATTTCAGTAGGTATTATAGATTTAGATATATTTCGCATTGTGGATACCTCATATTGTATCCCAACCATTATATTTCAGTAGGTATCAAGTAATTATTTGGTAATATTAAAAATACGGTAGACTAAACGTATTGAAATTTTATTTTTTGTGCAAATTTTTTAGAAAAAGTAGATCTTGTAATTCCGTCTGCCACGTATTGTACTGAAGGTGGTACTATGTCAAAATATTTGGCAGCAGAATTAATTGACTTGAACACAATTTCTTCCCCAGTCTCTGTATTTACGGATTTAATAGCTCTCTTTCCGAATAATTTACACCTTCCTGTGTTTCCGGATTTACAATTTTGACTCTGTGTAGTAACTCGTAGATTTCCAAGTGAATTGTCAAGCTTATTACCGTTGATGTGGTCAACCACATACCCATCTTTGATCGGTCCAAAATAACACTCGTAGGTAAATATGTGTGATAAATAATTTTTATTTCCTTTGGTATTAAACGCAAGATAACCAGCATTGTTAACACTACCTACTGGTTTTTTTAATCGACAGTTTCTAATCACACCTTCTCGAGATGCTTCATAATTAGTAAGGATCGGATGTGACACAAATTCGTTTTGTTCCATTTATATATAATACTATTTGTTTAAATCATTATTTTTTTTTGAAAATCTAGCCAAATAATCTTCTTCGGTTTTTATAGGAGAGTCAGCGTTATATTTTTTATCGTAATATCGTTTCAACTCTCTGTATTTTTTACCACCGCATTGCGCACACAGTTGAGTCTTTCCTCGCACTCCAGCACTACACATAATACACGGTTTTGGTCCTAGACTCCCATTTCTGACACATTGCATATGATAACTACAGTATTCATTCACGCATGATCTGTTACACGGAGACGTATAACCGATTTTTAACCAGTGGCAGTGATTTGGTTGAATCATATACAAAAGATTAATGTTCAATTAAATATATACTTGCCTTAATTATAATATGGAAGAATTATCCGCGATTGAACCCTACGCAACCAGATTCGATCTTGACAGACTATCAGAATATAAACTTAGTATTTCGATGCAAGATCTGGCATTAACGGATGAGTATGTAACCGAACGTATTCGTGAAGCAAAAAATGAATTTCGTAATAGTGGCGCTGCTCATGTATGGTCAACATTCAGAGTAGGAAATGTTACTAATATGATGAATGACAAACGAGGAAAAGTAATTATTAATCACCTTGATAATCAAAAATATTTTATTTTAATAAAATTTATTGTAAATACAGAAGAAGATATTTGGATTATTCGTGATAAGCGTGATCCAGTCCGTGTGCAGTCCGGGGGTAATATTGTTTTCTTAAATAACAGATCCAAACCTGGAATACTTACTGGCATTGATAAACCGTATTACGAGAAATCGTACCCTGTAACTGCGGTTGTCTATGGAATATTTCCGCTGAATGATAAACCTGACGTCGGGGATCTAAAACCTATGAGATTGTCAGAGTCAAGAATAAACTGTGTAGCTGAACGAGTTACAGAACATTTTACGAACGCGATACGTGGTAATGGCTTAACAGATTTAAGACGCAAAAAAATAAATGCCTGGGCAGAGTCGGTTAAAGATACTGGAGCGTCTATCAGCGACGTTGCTGAGCTAGAGAAAAAATTAAGATTTCCAATAGCAGTAAAAACATTAACCGGAGAGATTTTGTACAAACCGAAATATATAAAAAATGGAACTCCGATAGATATTATTGATCATAACGCGCACGCATGGACTGCTGCTGTAACGATATTTCCACGAGATAGAACGGTTAAATTTTATGACGGTGATATATTTGATTTTATTAAAAATATTAGTAAAACCGATCCTGTTTCTGTTTGGTTATTTCAGAGTTCTGAGTATAATCATTATGATCAATTTGTACGACCCAATGGTGATATTTATCGTACAGAATTTCTCCATGAGGAAATGGAACATCTTGCGCAACGCCTTTGGCGTGAATATACCTCTGATGATGTCAAAGTTAGACAATTATTAAATAACTGTTTTACTGTTCCGTCAGTCGCTGATCATTTCGCTCAGGAGAAAAATTCATGGAAAATGACACGATCGGAATTCCTTGAAGATGTCAAGAAAAGCTGCGTAGAATATGGACACGGTGGATTATGGAACACCAAATACGATTACAATGATGTTATCTCGGTTGATATGGTAGCGTGTTATCCTGGAAGTTTTCTTGGATATGGAGCATGTTCTAAATACTTTAAGAGATTCGGACATCCTACACATGACATGACCAGGGTTGCAATAAACGGACCCTTACCAGATTTTGACTTAACAGGATTTGCTCACGTAGAATCATTCGAGTTTAGAGAAGATCTCCATGCGATTACTTATACTTGGTTCGGAAGACATTTTTCAGAGCGACGTTGGGTTCCGATAGTACTATTGCGATATATACTTGATGCTGGATTTTTAATATCGTTGAGAGTAACTGAAGCGATTATATCGTATAGTTCACAGAAGCAAGTTTGGTTACCAGAACCGGACAGATTTAATATCGATGATACCAGGAAAGAATTCCCTGATATTGATGAAGATCATGTCATTAAAATAAATAAATGCAGGAACGAGTACGATGAGAAACTTGCAAAAGATCTCGGTAGAAAAATAATCGGTAAATTTACTCAAGGAGGATCACATGATCATAAACAAACGTGTACAAGATTGATTATGGACGATGCTGAACTCGATTTTATAATCGCTGATACGATGGAGAAAAACACGTTTATAAACAGATGTAATGCTTATTTATCAGATGGAACAAAACTAGGTACCATTGTGAGCTATACTGATGGCAAATCACTGCAGTTTACTCATTTAAGATCTTCGATGTTAGCGTACGTTTCGATAAATCTATTATCGATGATAAATAAATTTCCTCGTTACGCTGTCAGAGTCGCTACGGATTCATTTTATCTACACAAAAAATATACAGATTTATTACAACTCGGTAATGGTGAATGGGGAACATGGAGGATAAAACAAGAAAATATACTTAGTTATTCTGAATCTGCCGATGTTGAAATTGCGGAGACATATTACAAAAATAATAATCAAATATCAAAGTCATCTGCACCATTTGTGTACGATCCTGTATCTAGACATAAAACCGTTTATCTTAATGGGTGTGGTGGTTCAGGTAAAACAACTCGTGCGATTAACTTATTTATAAATAATACATCAGATATAATTGTTTTAACACCTACACATAAACTTGCTAGAGAAATAAAGCAACGAGGAGTAAAATCATGTACATATCACAGTTTCTTTAGATGGTGCGGAGATACATGGACCCCATCGCGGATGGGTGAAAAATATATACCCAGGTATATTATATGGGACGAGATATGCACGGTGTCGTTAGAAACACTAAAAACATTTCTTGATTGGTTGTTATTGAAAGAATACTGCTGTGATTATGTGTGGCGATCATGGTCAACCACCACCCTTTATTGGTCAGTCTCCACATGAATGGCTGAAGAATAACGTAGATTATTATGAAGAAATAAATGATGACCATAGAGCTATTGATGAACCGCTGAAGGAATTTAAACAGTTAATCAGACTTCAGCCAGACAGAGTACAATGTGAGATAATGCGAGGAGTAATTCCAGAGACTTCTATGAATGATTTTTGGACTTTATGGAATCCCGCTGATTTGATAGTAGCGAGTAGAAAGATAGTTCGTGATGAACTACAGGATAAATTATTTACGTTACATAAAGAAAAGTTTCCGGATCTACATGTACCATTATGTTATCGCCCCTCAGATACACAACGACAAAATATTGAAGTTGAAATACCAGGTACCTTGGTTCCACCGAGGGTACAGAATCTTGTCTTGAATGATATCGTGTTGGTTGTTGTTGATGTCGTTGAGAGCGCGTTGAATATGGATAAATCGCCATGGACGTTAGGATATGCTATAACGATTCACTCGTCGCAGGGATTAACTATAACTGATACTAAAATCTGGATTGTAGATGATCGTATTGAATGGTCGAATTTAGTCTATCTCGCCGTATCTCGAGTCAGGAGAATATCGCAACTGCGTAGGGTTATTGTAGATTACGTAATAACTGAAGAAATCAATGTCGATATCAATAAAAAATTAGTCAGCTATAAACAGTGTGACAAAAAAAATAAACGTGACTTTGATCTTGATGCTGAATTTATTATAAAACTAAAACAACAACAGAATAATCATTGCGCAAGTTGCAACTGTAATATGTCATGGCAGTGTTTTAATCCAAGACAATTTACCGTAGACAGAATTAATAGTGATCTCGGTCATACACGTGATAATGTGATGTTGACCTGTCTTGAGTGTAATCGACGTCGAGGTTCTGGACGTTTACAAAATTGAGCTTGGTGGTAATTGCGTATCCTCAGGAATTACTTGCAATTGTTCACGTACAAATCCACGTTGAGGGGCTGTAGAATCTAGTCTGTATATTGGAGGTCTACCAGTGGATCTTACCACGCTAGAAATTTTATGTGTAGTCACGCTCCAGATAGGATCGGTTGCTCTTTTTTACCACCTTCAAGTTCGCCAGGTTCATATAAATATCTAACTGTAACATTACCTAATACTGGTTGAGAGAAAGATTCACGTCGTATTGGTATATATATTTTTTTGATCGCATTAGAAGGTTTCATGGAAGTTGCACGAGTAATTTCATTATTCAACGCAGCTATCACACTCGGTAATCTTGCAACCCATTCACGAGATCTATCCTTGAAGTCAGTAGATATTTCCTTTGCATATTGGTATCCAAATAACCGCTCAGCAAGTGTTCGATTAAATCGTTCAACAATTGCCTGATCACGATGAATTTCGGTATGTCCTCGTCTGATTTTAACGTTATGTTTCTTCATCAACGATGATACTACTCCAAGAAATTCTTTACCAGGATCAACTTGTAATAACCGTGGCCATCGTAGACCACCACGTTGATAAATGCGCTCAAACGCAGATGCAACTTCAGATGTTGTCTTTGTTGATAATGGCTCCGCTTCTTTATATCTACTCGCAACATCAACGACAGTTAACGCGTATTTGTACGTGCGTGATTTTCGTCCACGTGTTTTAATGGTATCGTGTGGTAAAAACAAAATATCTGCTTGATGAACTTCATTAGGAACGATAACATCAAAATGCGCGTAATGAATTCTTTTAGGTGGACTTAGGAAGATTTGCCATATTGCCTGTCGTGCTAACCATGATGCAGCGACATCACGTGAAACTTTTGCTGCTTCGGCGAGTTTACTAATCGCTGCCTTACCTCTCCAGAATCCTCTCGGGGAATAATAAACAGATTCCATTATGATAGTTATATAATTAATTACCAGCCCCTAACACTAGTTTACCTTTCATAGCAGTTTTTACTAGAAAACTAGCTAATTTTTCTCTGAGAGATTTATTAGGTATAGAATTTAATGCGTGAATCAATTTCACATCTGCGAGATGTCGTTGTTGTAAATCCTTACTTTTATACGCGACATCATGAACGTAACACGCTTGATCAATCTTATTTACTGGATACTCTCCTGGTTTTGGTTGATCTTGATCATCAAGTCGGATATCGAGACGAGTTCCTGGACCACAATAATTATATCCGGGTAAATGTTTCTCACCGGGGTATTTAGCCCATGGAGTTCCTGGTAATTTTCCTAACGAAGCAGCAATATCCCCCACCTGTCTTTGTTGGAATAAATTTATATTTCTTGGTGCCACATTTCACACACTTACCTGTAAGTGCTCGTCTTTTATTTTTTGTTGTTATTGTCGTTAATTCAGTAGTATCGGTAGGTGCTCTGCATCGAACACAATATAGAATCATATTATTAATAATATGGATATAATTGACTTTTCTGCGACACGAAAACAAGAACCAGTAAAGCACCATCCAGCGCTTCCGAATTCTATCAGAATGATTATAATAGGTCCGTCCGGAAGTGGGAAGACGCAATTACTACTTAATCTAATAATGCGATGGTTGAAGTGGGATAAATTATATTTAGTAGCGCCATCTGTAGATGATCAGCGATGTTACGAAGTACTTAAAGATTTTAATGAAAACGCAAAATTGTTGCATGAAGACAATGTCATAGACTTTATTACTGATATTGATGAAGCGCCATCCGTAGATGATCTGGATGGATTCATTAATAATTTAGTAGTGTATGATGATGTTATGCTGGACAAACAATCCAATCCAGCTAGAATATTGTCTCGAGGTAGACATAAAAACACAGACGTGATTTATGTTACACAGCGTTATACACAAATTCCAAAAGTAATCAGGGATAACTGTAACGTTTTAGTTGTGTTCAACGGAGTTGATAATCATACGCTGCAAAATATTTATTATACTTGGTGTTCTGGGGACATGGACATGAACAAATTTAAAAATTTCTTTTCAAAAGCACAAGCTGCTCCCTTTTGGTTTTGTAACAATAAATTTACATGATCCGAGGTCAAGATATCGTAACGGACTTGATACAATTTTTGGATAAAAACCATAGCAGCAGAGAGGGTGGACGACAAACGTGTAGTGACCAGCACGTGAAAAAATCAGAAAAAAATCTGGTCAATTAGAGAAGTTTTCATTATTAAGACAAAAACTTTTTTTTCAACCTTCGTAGGAACCCCTAATTTCAAAAATAAGGTCTATATAATTAAGCCAAAAAAGTTGTAGGGTCCACCCTCCCCCTGCTTATTGTTTAATTGTTGAAAAACTCCTTGTATCTGATTTATGTATCGGCAAGTCAACGATAAATGCCATAGCAGCAGAGAGGGTGGACAGACATTTGGATAATGAATATGTTTGCCTGATGATTAAGACAAATGATTTCGCGGTATCGCAGTCGAACCCTACACTTGTCTTAATTATAATGCAAAATATGCTTGAAATATAACTTGTAGCGTCCACCCTCTCTGCTGCCAGCCAAATTCATTTTTTATGCAAGAAAACTAGTACAGAATCTCTTTAAAATCGATATTGAATAAGATATAGAAATTATCCACATATTCTTCTGAACAGAAACTCTTTAGTGAAATATGTTGTAGGATTGCGAAGACGAGTCTTTAATTCAGATTTTTCTGACGATATTTCTTGAAAATAAGTCAAGAAACGTTTTCTGTTTCAGTCATAAATATGCCTGGTGAATACAATAGACTGTATAGAATAATTATTAGTATGCGACATATTCTACAACTTACAGAAGAACAATTTCTAATGGAACTGTTTTCAAATTGTTTATGGAATGTGATACAACTGTATATAATTGTCACTACTAGACCTTCCCGGAAGTGACTGTGGAGGAACATCCCGCATAGCAAGCGGAGAAAAAGCGTATACCGGCACTATCACAGACTGGTTCATAAAATTCTGTTCTGCAACTGCACTCAGAATTACACGAGGACGTAAGCGAGAACCCGTCTACAGAACTGCTTAGAAAAAAGAGGAGAAAAGAATATCAAAGTGGGTATGAGATAGCTGACCTGGAAGACATCTACCAGAAGCCAAATGCCAAGAAACATACTGAACAGCAGATAAGGACGATTTGCGCAGGCTTGAAGAACCTTATGCCAAACTGTTGTGAGTGAAAGTTTGGTTATCTTTAGTTACCATGATTTTATCAGTGTTCGAGACATCCTGGAGAGATTTTTCATTATAATAACAGCAGTCATCGTTGATGGATGATTTGCAAGTGGAAGGCATTAATTAATTCAATGATTTGCATCTTCGTATACATGTGGAAGACATTAATTAATTCAATGATATTTACAGTCAAATTTAGTAAACTTCTTTCAGGTGGTTTTGAAAAAGTTATAAACGTTATGGTGGGAAAATTTTATGGCGGATAGGCATCGCTAGTACAATCGAAAATCCTATATGCCCGAATGCTTTCTGAATATAATTAGGTCAAAGGCTGTTTAGAAGAGGTTATTTTGGAGGGACGATGTATGACGCACATCGGATGCAGTTCCATCCGATAAGCTGATTTTGCCTTATAACCAGGTCAGCTAAAACATACAGACTGCAAAATAGAAGTTCAATCCACAATGAGTAGGTAATTGTGTTACAATATTATGGTTTATTTTCCTGATAGTAAAATAAACTTGATATATTATTAGGTTTACAATAACATATTGCAACACACAAATTAATGAATTTTGCACTGTAACAAGTAAGAATGATTACACCAAACAATTTCTGGTTTAATTTGTTTTCTTTATTAACACTATGTAGTATAATGGAGAAGATAGTAAGGTAAAATTATCGTATCCAAGGAATTCCCGATTTGTCGCCATAAAATCCCGAATTTACCTGTTGCTATAGTGATGGTTGACGCCCGCCATTTTAGATTGTTCGCATCTTAGAAATAAGACAGCGAAGGACAGAGCTGTCAGAAGGCACCCGATGAAGGAAACTCTAGTCATGCCCTTGACTTTCAGCCTCATACATCTACACACCAAGCCTCCTATAAAGTTCCCCCCAGCTGCCCCAGGAACCACCACAACGCCTGTTAAGTAATACTCTTTGTTTGTCAATATGGAAATATCGTGCATGCATTTATATAGAATACACATCTAACTGACATCTTTCTTCCCCACCCCACCCGTACTCCAACACGTTCCATGTACCACGGACTGCCATACCACACATAGGGAATAATACTCATTTGTTATCATCATGGAAACGTCGCATATTTATGTATATCGCGTATCGAGCTTACATCGCCTAGACATATGCATCTGAAATAGCAGCAAATCTAATTTGTATTATTAACTGTACTAGCTATTTAGTGTAGAAATTGCTTGCACTCGCTATTTAATGTAGAATTGCAGGCATCAGCTATTTAGTGTTGAAATTGCAGCCATTAGCTATTTAGTGTTGAAATTGCAGCCATTAGCTATTTAGTGTAGAAATTGCAGCCATCAGCTATTTAGTGTAAAAATTGCAGCCATTAGCTATTTAGTGTTGAAATTGCAGCCATTAGCTATTTAGTGTAGAAATTGCATGAACTGCCTATTATTTAAAGAATTATTGTGTTCTGAGAAACTCGGTGTTTTAAGAAATCTACCTAAAATTATTGATATTATTTTACCAAAATTTCCGTATTTTCAAATAATTTTTACTCGATGTGTTTATTGTTCTTTCCTTTGTTAAGGAAGAGAAAAGTACCATCGGTTCATCATTGTAAAGTAATGGTTTTACTAGAGATTAATTAGTTTCCATATATAGTAATCGATAACCTGTCGTACCAAATATTCCAATATCTATTAATTTAAGTTTCAACATGGCCTTATTCCATTCACGTAATGGCTGTAATAATGCAATAACGCTGTCAATCTGAGTTATTTTGCATTTATTGTAAATACAGTTTATATCTAATATGGCTGATGTATACGCATGCAAAGTTAGATACTAATATTTTAACTCATATGATGTGCATTGCAGCCTGAGTGTTAATAAAGAATCTGTCTTGTCTTGTCTTGTCATTAAAGACATTCTACTCACTATCTGACGCAGAACTTTAAGGCACTGCCGATTGTTATTATAGACATTCTACTCACTATTTGACGCAGAACTTAAAGGAATTCTATTCACTATGTCACGTAGAAATTAAAGGTACAGCCTATTGTGATTAATAACACTTAGCTCGCTATCTGATGACAAAATAGCACGTAATGCTGACCAGGAAACAAATATTTTTTGGTTTTTTTTATTACAATATGACTAAACTATACTGAAAAAAATTATATCAATGATATGAGCATATTTGTGAATTTAAATCAAATGTCGAATAATGGTTAAAATAGATCCCCACCCACAGAGTCACGGGACATCGTATTTATCTCAACCAATTAGGAAATGTACTACAAAGTCATGGGACGCTGTATTCTCTCAACCAATGAGGAAATGCATTGTAAAGTCCCGGGACACCACATCGATCTCAACCAACGAGGAAATGTAAGTAGTGAAGGGGGGAGATCTAGGGACAATGGGACTTTAAATTTGGTCCTCTGCACTCCGGGGACAATGGGAATTTAACATGGGTGGGACTCTCTAGGGACAAGAGGAATTTAACATAGGGAATGTATAGCGACACGGGATTGGGACTGCCTACGGACAATCGGAATTGAACAGAGGTGACGTCACGGTACTGGAAACATGCAACAATGTTGCAAGTGGTTGACCTCAATCGGGCGGAACAGTGTGGCAAAGGGCTGACCTGAATACGCGTTACTCTAGGGACAAATAGAGACATAAACACAGAGACGTGGTTAGAGACAGGGCTAGAGACAGGTTTAGAGACAGGGTTAGAACCAGAGACATATTGAACAAACAGATTTATGAACATAAATCTATCACACAAAACATCGACTACAATTATTTTTAGGCAAGAGAACAGCATCGAAGATAGAAGGGTAGACGATTCTACGTTTGTCCACATCTTGTGACGAGAACAGACGAATGGAATTAGGTGAACCGCGGTTATTTATAGTGGAAGAGCGAATTGAAACGGATTGAGTTCCTTCACCAATCCTAACACTCCTTACAAAATTCAGTCATAGTGCGGAGTCTGTCTTCCGATCCGAAGATAGCTGCCTGTGACGTCACATTCCCTATATAGGTGCACTAGAGTATATACCCAGTGAATCAATGTGACAGAGTTAGAACATGACGGAAACTAAGAAGACAATGATTTGGGGTGCACCGGACGTAGAGACGAGAAGTGATTGCATAGCAGCGGCAATCAAAGCAAACGCAGTCCTACTTCCAGAAGAGCCCGATTTTAATTGGGATTTAGTGGATTTTCTCTCTTTTTCACAAGAATTTGTTCCGGTACCAGGACCTTCACCACCTTCTTCATCCTTGCCGTACGTCGAGGATTTTGAACAGAGACAGAAAGAAGAATTGGAGAAATGTTTGCAACAGCAGAAAGAAGCAGAACAAGCCTTTCTCATTCAACATCAACAGCGAGAAGAAGAAAAGGCAAGACGAAAACGACAGGAAGAAGAAGAACCAGAGAATAGTCAAGGTCTAGGAGAGAAGGAGGACGGTGAAAGTCATACTCTTAGACACGCTGGCAGAGTTAAAGAGTCTGAAACTAATGTATCAGACTTCTTTGATACGATCCAAGAAAATAAGACCTTCCCGAGCCAAACAGTCCAACCCCGTCAACACACCTGCTACGCCTGAGATACTAACACTAGTGATTTCTACCAAATCATCGACAGTAGCTGGTCCAGAAGTAGGCATTGGCCGTAGTAAATGGATAAGGAAGTTAAAGCACATTACTTACCGTTCCAGAGTTTGCTTCTTTATAAAAAAAAAAAAAAAAACAAACCAAACACCCAACGGCCCTTTGCAGGGCCACCCACCTCTCTCGAAAAAGAGACTACTCAATGTTTGCAAAAATCAAATAAAACTCAATTCCCTTTGTTCCCATTATTTACTTGTGTAAGCGCGTGAGTGTAGGTCCTTTTTATAAAAATCAAAACCAAGAGACACTTACGTTTTCTCTTTCTGGTATATTCTCTGGTACAAATTTACAATCCAATTTCACGACACCTAAAGTTAAAAAGTTTATTTTTCTTTTTTGTCTTTTCACTCTCTACTTTCTTTGAATTTCTTCACTTTCACAGGTTTTTCCTCTTCTTCCTAACTTTCTTCTCGTCTTCCATTCTTCTCTTTCTTCTCTTTCTGGACGTCTCTGGTTTCTTCCTTTTCGGAGGGCACCTCTTCTTTCTATTCTGAACCCCTCTCTGTCTTCTGCTCTTGCTGTTTCTTAGGGCAATCTGAAGACCTATGTCCTTTCTCTTGACAATGATGACAGGTATCTTGACCTTTGTCTCTTTTAATGACTGTCTTACTTTGACGTTGTGGACATTCAGAAAACCAATGCCCTTTCTTCTGATAGATATAGCAAGTATCTTGACTTTAATCTCGAAAGGAGGGGGAGTAAACCGTTGGCTTCTCTCGTTACGTATATGTAATTTAATTGCTTCTGTATTAGTTGTAAATTCTCTTTTATTTTTATTTTTATTTCATTACGTTATCGTAATGATAACTTTATTCACTGAATTTAACTGTTTTCGGGGGTCAGTTTTCTGTTTTGACCTGATAACGACGCAGTTCGATTGCTATATTTTTATTTTTAGCTGACCTTGGTTCAGAGAGTCGTAAACACACAGTGAAAACCACTGGTCATAATCAAGGTCATACTTTGCTTGCGTGATCACTCTATTTCGTAAACAACCTTTTTTTTATTAAATTTTATAGTAAGATTTTTTCGTACAATCGAACCATATAGCCTACGTGTAAAATGGCATTTTTTTTTTACTGCGCTGTTCAAGTTATTTGACCACGTGAGCCATCATGTGATCGAAAATCGAGGGTTAAAACAGACTTTTTCTTGTGGATTTGATCAGCTGTAAAATATACCTTCAGGCCGAAAGGTATTCTTGTTGTTGTCATTTGAATTGAGTCTTTTTATTTAAAATAATTTACTCACCCTGGCAAAATACTCTTCTTCGACGAAATTCGTGGACAAAGACATTCACTAAAGTATTTGGAATTCAAAAGCCGGAGTTATATTCTTGATGACTCAACAAGGAACTGTTGACACATCAACACAAACTGGTTATAGAGGACGTCATCGCCTTCCATACTGGAACTTCATCGAGATTCGAACTTGGATTCAATTAGAACTGTTTAGTGATAGGACTTATATTTTTCAATTCTAAGATTAATTTTTGGATTATATTCACAAACCGTAAGTCCTATTTCATATTTTTACCTTGTTTTCTAGGGAAATAAATTATTTTGTTAAATTTACAAAGCTTGTTGACTTCACTCTTTTCTTTTGTTACTTTTGTACGAGCCTACACGTAACACTCTGAAGAAAACCAACGTATGACACCTCGCAAAGCTCTGATCAGTTCGATCTGTGTTGGCTCTTTCTTCTAGGATTGATAGTGAAATGAATACTTTGAGGGAAGACACTGATCCTTTATATAAGGAAGACGCTGACGTTACATTGATATACAGGGGACCATGGCGGGTAAAATGTAGTCATTTGACCTTTTACAATCAAGATGAAACGATCGCATCATTTCTTGAAGAAAGGAGAAGAAAGTAAGAAGCAGAAACGTGACCTATCGCCTCGCACAGTAGCTGAAGTCTTGGCTCAAATTCATGCCAGCGATTTCGAAAATGACATGAGTGAACCAGAATCTAGACCCAGAGAGTCAAAGTCAAACCAAAGTCCAGCACCAGTAGCACCTCAAAACTACTTCCACATTCGAGAGACGGATAAACGCTCCTCTAGAAAATTTAGAACCACCGCCTACACGTACACGGTGAAGTTTATAGATTTGAAGTACGACGTACCGTTAGATAAAGCAAAAGAGTCCATCACCGATTTGTGGGATTCTTTGTTAACCACTCTGAAAGGACCGACAATGTGAAGCCAAAGAAGACGATCGATTGAGACTTTCCATTTATCACGACAGTTTGAAGTCTCCTGTTTGGATCGAGTTTAGCAGTCCAGCAGGATTGACACCTTCCAAAGTCATCGGCAAGATTCAACACGTGAAACAATCCAACGACCAGTTTCACATCACCGATGGAAAAGCGACACCGTACATGACCAACGTTTCTCTTCCCAAAGGGACCGGACAACAAAGAAAGGTGTTATTGGTAGACGGCCTTCGTAGGACCAAAACGAGTCTCGTCCGAAATTAACAACCCTCAAGACCAGATGTGTTTAGCCCGTGCCATCGTGGTGGGACGAACGTATGCTGACAAAAATGACATGGCAGATTGGAAAAGAGCTGGCAAAGTATTCCAAAATCGAATCGAGCCAAACAACAAAGAGAAGCAGAACTTCTGTTACAGCAAGCGGGATATCCAAAGACGTACCCTGCGGTATTCCTGAAACATTGAAAGACGTCCTAGCTCCACGCTACAAGTTGAAAGTACACCCTCAAGAAGTGCGCGGACCTCTGTTGTTTCGAGGCAAAAGTTTCAAAGACGGAAAATACATTCACGTCTATCATCACGATAAACATTTCCATGCTATTACTAGTATCACTGAATTCCTGGGATAAGGTTATTACTGTGAGAAATGTGACTATGGTTATGACAATCGAGAGCAACACAAGCATTGTGGATCGAAATGTGGGAAATCTCTGGCCCCTAAAGCCTGTCTTGACGAAGGACAACGAGTGCATTGTCCAACTTGTCAGCAAACTTTTGTCAGCCCAACCTGTTACCAACAACATCTGAAGACGCAAGGTTCACAGCGAAAACGTGCTTGTCAACTCATGAGATTATGTCCTACTGCTTGACAAGCGATGCGTAGCAATAATTCCAAGGCACACTAATGTCCAGGAAAGAAACGATGTCACATTTGTCATCAAATCGTGGACTTGGAATACGAATGCTACATTCAAAAATGTCAACCCCAACAGGAGGAGTAAGAAGATGACCAAAATAAGAAAGGCAATTTCATCTTTTCTTTCTTTCTCATCAAGCATGCGAGAAGTGCATCCAAGAATTGATCTTTTGTCACTGCCTGCACTGTAGAAAGATTCCTAAAGGAAGTGAAAAAATCCTTCGTGGACCGAACACGTTGGCCAATTTTGTCCAATGGATCTTAGACCCTACCGACGAAACGTGGAGTCAAGAGGACATCGAACGTTGCGGAGTTTCCATCGCTATGCCACGGTGATGGCTCACAATTTCTCGGGATACGATGGACAGTTTCTTCTGAAATACTATACGGAACAAAGTACCTAATGTCCTAAAGTGACTTTGAACGGAGCCAAAACCATTTCCATGCAAGTGGGGCAAGTGCAGTTTAATGATTCGATGAGTTACATGACCATGCCTTTGAATTCAGTGCCTAAAACATTTGGAATAACAGAATTGGCCAAAGAATATTTACCGCACTTTTTCAATTCCTAAGCCAATCAACATGTCGTTCTACGCAAGTTGGAACATCAAGGATACCAAGTGGTGGAAATATGGGAAGATGAGTACGATCACCGTTTGAAACACATCGTGGAAAGTTGCAAGTTGGTGGACCCTCTTAATACGCGGGAGGGTTTGTACGGAGGACGGACGAATCCCACATATTTGCTGTACCACGCCGACGAGGAGAAAGGAGAAGAAATCAAATATTTGGACGTGTGTTCGCTGTATCGTTACGTGTGCAAATATTGTCACTTTTCCGCCGGACATCCACAATTGCTGACGGAATACATCGACGTGGACAACAATCGACAATACGACGGATTGATTAAATGTAAAACCTTGCCGCCCACGTACCTGTATCATCCCGTTTTACCTCACCATTGCCAAGGAAAACTGATGTTTCCCTTGTGTCGTACTTGTGCCGAAACGTGCAACCAAGACCAACCTTGTCAGCACTCTCAGGAAGAACGCGCCTTGACAGGAACGTGGGTCAGCGTGGAATTGTTTAAAGCTCTAGACCTGGGATACCAATTGTTAGAAGTCTATGAAATGTTCCAGTTTCCCAAGACCGAATAGTACCAAAAGGGTGACGCGACTCAGAAAGGCATTTTCGCAGACTACGTGCATGCCAGAGGGTATCCTTCCTGGTGCCACACTCACGAAGACCAAAGAAAATTCAAAGAGAAATACTTGGAGCAGGAAGGCATCGCTTTAGATCACATTGAGAATAAACGAAGGTCGACGAAAGTTTGCCAAAGTGATCTTGAATTGCTTGTGGGGCAAATGGCACAACGGCCGTGTTTACCCAAGACGGAATATTTGACAGAACCTTAACGCTACTTCCAGATGATTCACGACAAAACCAATTACTTGAAGCACGTGGGTGGACGTCGTTCGTGAAAACTTGATCCTGGTCAAATACGAAGAAGATCTGGACTTTATGCAACGTTGAATTTTCTCGATCCCCGGTAGAACTGAATCAAGGAATAAATTTGATGTTTGTGTACTCTGATGTGGTGGAGTACAACGTGGTGGGACACACACCCACACCGTTACTGCGAGTGATTCCTTTCAAAGTGGATTCTGCCACGACAATTGACGAGGAAGGTGGAAACACTTATCACGTTCACAACGAATGTCTACATCCTAATTATTTGTCCGTCAGTAAATCGTATTTTGACAGTGTCAAGATTGCTATAAAAGGAGACCTGGGAAAAAATATTCCATTCTCCAGAGGAAAAGTCACAGTGAAACTCCATTTTCGAAAACGATTCTCTAACGACTTGTAAGTCATGTATCCAGTGTACCGAGGAGTCGCTCGACAGCGAAGAAATGGTTTAGGAGATATGCTGAAATCTGCGTTTCGTTCAGTGGTTCCCGTTTTAAAACACGAGGATTGCACGCCTTGAAAGATGACTCTTTGACGCAAGATAAAGAATTTCTCCAAAATGTCATCATCGACAAAATTCCAAAGAAGCTTTCTTGAGAGTCAGCAGAAATATCTTGCTTCAAACTGGAAAAGACATTTTGGGCCGACGAGAAACTGCTATAAATGCCCTGGACAGTACCCAGTCAGGCATTCATGTTTCCCTGACGCCACAGCAAGGACAAGGAAGAAACAGACGACGAAGACTCCCCTCCAGAGGTCTTTACACCCCCAGAGCTAGAAAGACCAAGAAAAGAAGAACCGTCAGAGATTTAGACGTTTTTGATTATCAAAAGGAAAACATGATGCACCGAGAGTCTTGCTAATGTTCTAAGTCAGAACTGGATCTGTTTGCCATGCCACCGACTATGATGACGATGCAAGAATCACAATGGGTAGAATTTCATCCCATCTCCTCTTTGACGACCTCAGCCCCCCATCGAATTGGAATCAAAGGACAGCCCGAAGATTACGTCGATCTGAATAGCAGTTACCTGTACCTGGAAGTTAAGTTCTCGATTTGACTGGAGATTCAATAGATGACATCGAGGAAGTTGCTCCCGTCAACAATTTCATGCATTCCTTGTTCAGTGAAGTCGAGTTGTACTTGAATAACAAACTGGTCGGTAGCAGTATGGATACTTACTCTTACCGAGCATACATTGAAAATCTCTTGATGTAAGGAAAAGAAGCCAAGAACACACATCTGGATGCTTGCTTGATATGGATATCTGACACGGTAGGCAAATTCAAAGATACCGATTTGATTACCGATAAGGAACCAAACCACAATGTGGGATTCAGCGACCAACGTAACAAATTCAAGGAAAGGCAGAGATTAGAACGGATGAATCGTTTGCTTTTGGACATGTGGTTACGTGAGAAGTATTTGCTGAACGGAGTGGATGTCCGCCTAAGACTGAATCTCAGCAGAACCGTTTTCCATTTGATGGCTGATGCTGCCAATTACAAAACAGTCATCGAAGACGTCAGACTCTACGTGCAACGCGTGGAAGTGTTACCTAAAGTGGGAAACGACATCAGTCACACTTTGAGCAGAACGACCTCCAAGTATCCATTACGACGAGTGGAAGTGAAAACTTTCTTCATTGCCGCTGGAATCAATCCAAGATCGAAGATAAGCTGTTCCAAGGACAGTTACCCAAAAGTTTAATCATTGGCATCGTTAGCAATGCAGCCCTCAACAGAGCCCCCGATCAAAATCATTTCGAGTTTGAGCATTACATCTTTTCAGGCATTGAAGTCAGTCGAGATGGCAAGACCATGTGTACCAGACCCTTCGAACCTGACTTTGAGAAGAAGAATTACTTGAGGTCGTACTTGTCCCGTGCGACACTACCGGACAGCTAGATACAAACAGCAATCACGGCATTTTGTACGACGATTATGCAGGAGGTTACGTTTTGTGGGCTTTTGATTTTACTCCAGACCAAGGCAGCGACGAGGCATATTTCCACCCTATAAAACCTCAGCAGCTTCGTGCGGAACTTTAGTTTTCTACAGCTCTACCGCTGACGGTGAACGTCATCTTGTATGCCGAATTCGATAATACGATAGAAATCAACAGTTTGAGAGAAGTCATTCTAGAGTATTAGAAGTTATGGAATACTCCTACTCCTCTTTGAATGGTGGAGAATCCTTGGAAATGGAATGGGAGGATATCGTGGAAGCAGAACCCAAAGACAAAGACAAAGAGTTAATGCTCATGTCCGGATGGTGTTACGTATCGGCTCGTTCAAAGTAACACAAAGAAAGAGTGAAGACAACAAGCTTTGTAAATTTTAACGAAAATAATTTATTTCCCTAGAAAACACGGTGAAAAGTTAAATAGATGGAACAAGACTTACGATTTACGAAGAAGATTCCAAAAATTGTCCTAAAATTGTGAAAACACTTACGTCCTGTGAATAAACAGTTCTAAATTGATACAGTCGGAATCTCAGTTCCGTTCCAAGATGGCGGACGATGACGTCAGACGAAGGCTAACACAAAATGTCCAGAATTTTCACTGTAAAGCACAGTTTGTAGTGTTCTGTTCCGATTTAGAAATAATTTCATCAAATGACTTTGTCCAAAGCCAGTAATGTTATTCTCCAGGGAAAACAATTATTTAGAAAGTAGATAAAGTACAGCTACCACCACTAACAATACACATGTTGATTTACATACGTACGAACGAACAACTCTTTCCCGCACAGGAATACCTTTTCCTTAAGGTGTTAGAAACTCTACAAGATGTTATGATGTGACTCTCAAGTATAACTGACTACGATTATGACCACGACTCTATGACTGACACTAAATATTTCTTACAGGTAACTGAGCATTTAAAACAAGCTAATGCGTCATTGCATGTACACACACATGAAGGACACGTGTGATTTCGCAATCCATCTGGACATTACAAAAGCGTAAACAAGTAACAAACGTGGTCCCAGCCAATCATTTACATAGCTCTTTCTCACTGTTTACTTGATACGAAAAACCGTCATGCAAACATCGTGCTTACACGAGTCACATTTACGTTTTAAATAAATACGATGTTTCTAACATACCATTAGACCTTGCTAACATAATCATCACCATAATAACAATAACTTTTAGTGATATAAAAATAAAATAATAATGAAACAAAGAATTAGAAGAATTTAAATTTTAACACATATGTAATTTAACTACAGGGTCGTAACAATGGCCAGAACAAGAACAACATTTAGTTTCCTGTTTTGCCAAACACCTGGCGGAAACCATTACAGGGTTGATAAAGAAAGATTGCTATAGATGTGAAAACGATCCTCCCAGTCAAATTCAACGCGATAAATGCCTAATGATGAGTCAAGAAGAAATATTGAACTAGTATCTGGTTGACGCTTGGGATCTCATGTCGGAAGAAGCAGTGTTGCATCAGTGGTATAAAGACATAAAGACTTGCTTGATTATTCCTCCCCTCCATTGACTGCTCTAGACATCCATCGCATCGAATGTATCTTGACCCAGAGCACGGAGACGAACCGAAGAGACGATTACTTGACAGAGATTTTCAAGCAAAACGTCAGGATTGAACTGACGACTTATCATTACTTTAGAAACAAGAAAAAAAAACAAAAAAACAAAACAATATGGATACCTGGGAACATTTTTTCCTTTTGAAAAACAGTTCGTACACCGCTTCTTGGAATCCTGTCGTATGTGCTAAAGATGAATTTCTTCATCGCGAACCTAAAGACCATCAAGCTTATGTCATCAATACGGACGACAGTCATCTCCCAGGAACCCACTGGGTAGCCGTCTACTTTCTCCACGATGCCTGTGTGGTGCATTTTGATTCGTGTGGATTACCGCCTTTGGAAGACGACATCATCGACCTTATCAGAAGAAATGCCCAGACGACTCACTTCAATAATGTGAAATTACAAGGCGCAGATTCCACGGCGTGTGGACAATAGTGTGTGTATTTTCTTCATCAACGCAGTCTTGGATATCCCTTAGAATATTTAATGTCTAAGTTTAATCGTGACTCTTCTAGAAACGAAGAAAAAGTAGATCGATGGTTTTGTGATCATGATGGATATCTCTTGTCTTCAGATAGGAAACGTAGTGTACATCAAGGGTCAAATGACCTCCATCAGTGGAAGTCTAACCTGACTTCACAACGTTATCAATCTTGTCAAAACTGTGTTATTTGATATTGTATGGATTGTTTTATTATGTGTTGGTTAATAGTTGGTTGAATAAAAATGTTATTAAAAAATAAGTGTTGGTGGTTTGTTTTAAACATTTTTATCACTATCTATGCTCTTTGACTTCTCTCTATCCCTCAAAATGAGATGAGCTGTAGCGTGCCTACCCAAAAACCGTTGGGATGTTTTCTGTCGCCTCCGCGCATGAGCAATATAATTCGGGGCGGTCTCCAGTCTGACCATCCATTGTTAATCCGTCAACCTGTGAAGATGTCTTCAAGACTAGCAAAGATGAACAAAGCCCAGGTCCATTTCCATCATGTCAGGCAAAACCTGATACCCAAGCCTGATGAGATTGAAAATGTCAGGATGTAAACAGTGGCCCAAGACCTAATAGAAAAGGTGTTTAAAGATGAAATCAAGAAGGAGCAAGAAGAATGGACGGAGAAGTATAGATTTCAGAAACAGCAGGGAGAACAGCAACAGCAGAAGCAGCAACTGCAGCAGGAGCGAAACAGAGGTTTTGTGGACTGCCGTGTGGACACGAAAGAGCTCCTTCTCCTTCCGAAGAAGCAGACCCTAACCTGTCGGAAAGCCTGCAGCCAGATGGGGACACACTCTTAGACGATAAGAGATTGCCATAACCCCCAACAAAACAGCCCTTTTCCGGACTACCCCAACAATCTACAAAAGATATACTACTCTATTACCAAAATTGGTCTGTCTTTGTGTTTGTCTGTAGGTTAAAAAATAGAAGTATGCCTATAAACACTTTGTTTCCCTGACTTGTAAGATAGTCTTTGTGTTTTTTATATGTATGATTGGTAATAAAGTGTGTTTGTAGGGAAAAAATGAACGTGTTTCTTTTATGTCCGCGCGTTCCATGTTATTGATGGTTGAGTGGTTATTGTTAGTTTTTGTGCAAGGGGGATGTTTTCCTTCTCGTCTGCTCTTCAGGTACATAAAGTGTAGCGTTGGTCAGTCTGGCTACTCATCGTTGACCTAACAAGATCAGAAACATGAATAGAGAGCAGAAGATAATGGAACTCCAGATGCATCTGGAAAATGCTCGTCGCCTCCTTGTCGAACTAGGCATAGAGGTTATTGCTGCAGAAGAAGAAGAAGTTGTCTTAGAGGAGGAGGAGAATGAGAAAGAAAAGGCCATAATCCTTCTGATGCGGACCGTTTGCCATGTGAAACCTGTGGTGAGGACACCATTACAGAAACCACCACAAGCGTTCACGGTGCCTCGTACCGAAGAGTGAGAACCTCAGCGACCACAGCAGTAGTATCAGCTCGTACGAGCAAAGGATGCAGTCTTCACAATCCTTCAAAGATTAACCAGGTACAAGTGAAGTTCAAAACAACTCCTTTTCAGGGCTAACGTGATCTCTAGAAACGAGAGACTGATCAAGTTGCCAATCATATAATTATATCTGTGTGTGTGTGTGTGTATGTGTGTGTGTGCGTACGTTTGTTTGTGTGTTTGTTTGTTTGTGTGTATGTGTGCGCGCGTACGTTTGTGTGTGTGTGTGTTTGTTTTTTCATTAACAAAAAGCCTTCTCCCTGCACAAAATAATAGTGTTTGTGTGTTTGTATGTGTATGTGTGTGTTTTATGTGTGCGCGCGGATGTTTGTGTGTTTTTTGTTTGTGTTTGTGTGCGTGCACGTACGTGTGTGTGTGTCTTTACCTTAACAAAACCATTGTCCCTGCACTAAAGAACATTTGTGAAAGTAAAGTAGTGTCACTATAAAAACTGACTCCTTTACTGATGTGATTGTAAGTAATGGTGTGATTTGTAAATACAAAATTTCATTCTCCAACTATGTATTGATAAAAAGTATAGTGGATTTTGTTAGTATTTGTGTGTTGTTTTGTACAAACATTTATTTTAGGTTAGCACTCTCATCACTATGGACTGTTTGGCAGGTGATATGAGTAGTTGGTTAGAGGGGATGTTTTCCTTCACGTCCGTGTTTCATGTGTATAACGTGTTGCGTTCATCAATAGCATCATTTAACGTTGAATAATTTAACCATGGCAACAAACCATATGGACAGGATACATCAACTGCAGGAAGTGGTAGATGATATTGGAATGGGAGAAGAGATGCTGGTCAGATTGGAGGATAGGAGTTATAGCCCCCACCGTGTAAAGATGGAGCTTAACAATTTAAGGAACGCTAAGGAACAATTCAGAGAAATGACAAGAGAGGAAAGGGAAGAAAAGTAGGACAAAGTGGAAAAAGAACAGATAAGAACTTAAAAC
This sequence comes from Megalonaias nervosa, assembly GCA_016617855.1. Lineage (NCBI taxonomy): Eukaryota > Metazoa > Mollusca > Bivalvia > Unionida > Unionidae > Megalonaias > Megalonaias nervosa. The sequence goes on from JAECUM010054816.1 coordinate 23,942, forward strand.
AAAAAATTTATGAAAGAAGAAAACGAAAAGAGGAAACAAGAAGAGGTAAAGAAAAAGGAGGAGGAGAAGGAGGAGAAAAAGAAGAAGAAGACGAAAAATATAATGGAGAAGATGAGAAGTTGGTAGAGGAGAAGAAGAGAGGAGAGAAAATAGAAGAAAGTTAAAAGGCCCTTTTCAGGGCTACTCCATTGCCTCGAAAAGATGCATATTCTTTCTTGCCTAAAATAATTTTTAGTCGATGTTTTGTGATAGATTTATGTTCATAAATCTATGTGTAATATGTCTATGTCTCTAACCCTGTGTCTAACCACGTCTCTATGTCTATGTCTCTATTTGTCCCTAGAGTAACGCCTATTCAGGTCAGCCCCTTGCCACACTGTTCCGTCCGACTGAGGTCAGCCACTTACAACATTGTTGCCAGTGTCCAGTACCGTGACGTCACCCATGGTCAATTCATATTGCCCCTAGACAGTCCCAATCCCTTGTCGCTATACATTCCCTATGTTAAATTCCCCATGTCCCTAGACAGTCCCACCCATGTTAAAGTCCCATTGTCCCCAGAGTGCAAACGACCAAATTTAACACTAAATTCCCATTGTCCCTAGATCGCCCCCCTCCACTACTAATGTATCTAACCCTAAGGTTATAAATGTAATTATGGAAGGCGTGGAACTAATCACCTTAGCCGGCTTCTGATATTACCTGCATTTAAATCAAATATATATATATTACCCTATTACCTGCCTAATTTACAGCACAATACTATCTATCTATCTATCTATCTATCTATCTATCTATCTATCTATCTATCTATATATATATATATATATAGAGAGAGAGAGAGAGAGAGAGAGAGAGAGAGAGAGAGAGAGAGAGAGAGAGAGAGAGAGAGAGAGAGAGAGAGATAGATAGATAGATAGATGGATAGATAGAGAGATAGATAGAGACAGGGAGACAGAGACAGAGAAAAATGGACGGATAAGATATATTTGATGCCTTGTTATGATCTAAACATTAAATGTACGTTGCAAATGTATGTTTCTTTAATTTTTCAGAGACGTCTAATTTTCCTTTTCTGAAATGTACGCATTATTTCCCTCAGCTAGGTAGCATAGTTAACATCCGTTTGCTTTATCCATGATCTGACGAATAATCACGTGGGACTTACCAGTAAGTATGGCAGCATAACCAGATGATAGGTTGTACTGGTTTTGGATAAATTTCGGAAGGAATGTCGCCATTCCTGAAGTAATGATCCCCTCTGTTGCTCCAGCAAACATAATGCAGACGTAAGTCGGGTTTCTCAGGAGACGACACAGGGCTGCCGGAAGAGCTCGGATGGAGATAGCCTCGTTTTCAGAACCTTCATGAAACGTTCCGTCATCTTTGTACGTTTGACTTACCCTGGTATGGCGGACGCTTCTAGCCGCTTCAGAAAATGTGCCGGTGGTCAAGTAAAATGAATATTTAATCTAAAATGTATTTGTTCTGAAGGATAAAGTTACACTAATTTTATGTACTCATAAATTAAGAATATGTAAATGCTTATCGTTTACGCGATGTAGGTTATAAATAAAAATCTTCATCAAACTGGGAGAGTCAATATACAAACTTTCAAACTTTTACTAAAAACCAATAAAAGTGGATGGTTTTTACCCGTTAGTGATTAATAATTATCTGAATAATTATCGAGCGTGGTCTGTCTAAATAAAGAAGCATTTGTATACCTTTCCCACTAAAACATGACGCATACTTGTACCATAATGCTAGAAAATTGAAAACTGAAACAATGAAAGTTAAAGCCTAAGGGAGAGAACTCAGCTAACTACATTGCGTGATTTCATGGGGATTCTGACATCGAAAGTTTTCATGCTAGAGTACGTTCGCGTTCTTATCCTCTGCTAATGGAAACCTCTCCTCGTTATGAAAAGTAAAAGGAACATTTTTTTCTTTTCATTATTTTTTTAATGCCAGTAATCCTCCGCTAAAATAATAAAGTGAAAAATCAGGTTGGTCGTGAATTTAGCCAGAGCGATATGTTATATATGTTGTTAGCCATCCAAGACAGTTTAACCTACTTTCCCATCATTTTGCTGTGGATGACTGCTTGTGTATATATATATATATATATATATATATATATATATATATATATATATATATATATATATATATGCTCTTTCTCTTTCTGCTAACAAGTGCTATGTATATTTAATATTGATTTAGCTCTGCCTCTCTCTCTCTCTCTCTCTCTCTCTCTCTCTTACACGGTAATTCGGCCCCAAATGCAAACAGAGGTATGGCAATTATCCAGAAGAGACCACAGGACAAGACAAAACCCAACCACCAAGCGCCTACCCAACGTGGATCAGCTGGCGTCATCATGATGCTTGCAAAACATGAAAAGAAAAAGTTTGAATTTTGGCTTCTTTTTATTTTATTTTTTTTTATATCTAAAATGAAAATGGCATATCACCAACTCTAATAAATATTCTTAAACATATTATATGCATTCACAACAGATTCATAATTAATTTAATTGTAATGGACTTGTGTTAGATAGACACGTAAGGAAATAACACTAATAACAACAATTCATATTTTTTGGAAGATCTCTTCGCTAGACAGAGATGACCTCAGCAGGCTTATATCATTTTGTTACACCAAAAATGACCTAAAGAGGTCTACGTCATTTCTTTAGACTGAGATAACCGGGGGAGGCTACATCATTTCGTTAGAGAGCGATGACCTGAAGTTTGTTTCGTTTAGAAGACAAAATCAACAGCAAGACAATGACACTATGCTTAAATTCATTTCTCTTATAAAAGTACAATAAAATATGTGACCAAACGTTAATGCAGAGTGTACACCACACAGTGTCTGCTGATAAAGTTCGTTCGCGGTCTGAGTTTTGTAAATTTGCTGTTATTATCAAGTAGAGTCTGTAAGTCTTGTTACTGAAGTATTTCTGGGCAGAGGAAGTAATCATTTATTCATAAAAGCATACTACACAACCGCAATAATCTAAACTGATTAATGTGCTAATTTCGTTAATAACTGTGTACATGTAGAGATGACAATAAGACTGCCTACCATTATATTTTTAACTGTAAGAAACATACAGTACCAAGACTTAGACTAACGCATTAACTGTAAGAAACATACAGTACCAAGACCTTGACTAACGCATTAACTGTAAGAAACATACAGCACCAAGACCTTGACTAACGCATTAACTGTAAGAAACATACAGTACCAAGACCTTGACTAACGCATTAACTGTAAGAAACATACAGTACCAAGACCTTGACTAACGCATTAACTGTAAGAAACATACAGCACCAAGACTTAGACTAACGCATTAACTGTAAGAAACATACAGTACCAAGACTAACGCACTAACTGTAAGAAAGATACAGTACCAAGACCTAGACTAACCCATTAACTGTAAGAAACATACAGTACCAAGACTTAGACTAACGCACTAACTGTAAGAATCATACAGTACCAAGACCTTGACTAACGCATTAACTGTAAGAAACATACAGTATCAAGACTTAGACTAACGCATTAACTGTAAGAAACATACAGTACCAAGACTTAGACTAACGCATTAACTGTAAGAAACATACAGTACCAAGACCTTGACTAATGCATTAACTGTAAGAAACATACAGTATCAAGACTTAGACTAACGCATTAACTGTAAGAAACATACAGTACCAAGACTTAGACTAACGCATTAACTGTAAGAAACATACAGTACCAAGACCTTGACTAATGCATTAACTGTAAGAAACATACAGTATCAAGACTTAGACTAACGCATTAACTGTAAGAAACATACAGTACCAAGACTTAGACTAACGCATTAACTGTAAGAAACATACAGTACCAAGACCTTGACTAATGCATTAACTGTAAGAAACATACAGTATCAAGACTTAGACTAACGCATTAACTGTAAGAAACATACAGTACCAAGACTTAGACTAACGCATTAACTGTAAGAAACATACAGTACCAAGACCTTGACTAACGCATTAACTGTAAGATACATACAGTACGAAGACTTAGACAAACGCATTGCTTCACATGGAACACATGTTTGGATCTTCGATATCTTCCAGACTTATATTAAAGGCACTAACAGATTTCAATAATCGTCAAACTTTCTCCTGCGATCATACTGCTCACAAACTGGCAGAAATCTGTCAGATTTGCATGATTTCCTGAACGTGCGTTTACTATAAGACGAAAAACCAATTAGTGTACCACATTCACATCCTAAAGCACGCAGCGGCTGAATTTCTTCTCTAGCAAATAAAACGGTGTGCACTGTGGTACAGATTATGTAGTTCAGTTTCGAATCGAAAAAAGGAGACGTTGCAAATTTTTTATTTATTTTTAAGATCAGTATTCTCTTTATTATCTATGACAGGAAAATCAAGTCTCGTTAAATAGTTGAATTGAAGACTATAGTGTTATATTTTGTCTGTCACATTTAAAATTTTAATAAAAACATAATTTTTCTTTTGACCTCATCACATTTATATGAGTATACAGTATTCATAAGCTGCAATTACCTTGATAGTGTCAACCACAATAACGTTTTAAAAACAATTATGTGTGTTAAAGCGTCATTTCATTGTGAACCTAAGTTTGTTCTCCCAATTTTCTGTGCTTGTGATGTGCTGTTATCAATTGCTCATTCGTCGTTTAGGGATGTGAGAACAATAATCGTTCATTATACATCAATGCTAATTAGAACCGTTCCCAAATCG
>JAECUM010054817.1:0-18246 GCA_016617855.1 Megalonaias nervosa
TTTAACAATGTTACTCTCTTACTGGTGGCACATACTCGTTCATTTTGTAATTAATCCAGAAAAAAGTGGCATGCTATGTAAAATAGGTTGCCGACCTCTGTGCTAATACATCTAAAGCAAAGTGCCTTGTCCATGACAGACTATGGTATCAGTCCCAGGATGATCTACTTGAAGGATCTGAAACGGCACCTTTCCAGTCTCAAATTGTGTACACTAGTCACTGAGCTACCCAAGAGCAAGGACAGATGGATCGAAACGTGAATACTATGCCCCCACTTTATGCAAAAGTGTGAAAATCAAACTTATATATCCTTTTTAAGTATAAAATTTGACAATTTTGGTGTGATTAAATCAATTAAGTCCTTCAAGTTAATAACTGGAAACAAAATTCCTGACACACATGGGAACATCAGTACCTTAAAAAAAATTGTAATGTAACAAATATATGCAACTACAAATTTTGCCTGTTACCTAAATAATATATTGTGCTTCTGCCATTGGACTCAGTAACTACTAGTTTTTCATGACCCCTATTGTTTAGAGTCTGATGCAAACTAAAGATAAAACTATTCAAACAACTAGCAATAGGTCCATACAACATAGATATGATCTACTGCAAATATGATCTACTCCAATGGCAAAGTTCTATTTAAAGTCAGACATGGGCAAGAATTCCATTATCAGACCTGCCAACCCTGAAGACTGCCAACCCTGAAGAAACCATCTCAGCGAAGTATTTTTTTTTTAAGGAAGTTTGACGGGTTATCAGTAAGGTGCAAGAAAATATAAGCTGCTATTGTAAAATGGGAAATCTTATTTAGAAATTTGGTATTTGAAACATGCAGCAACAGCAGATATTATGTTCAACTGAAAAGTTTGTAAAGTACACGTAGGCCTTATTTACCACTAGTAAGTTGCACAAACTTCAGTTCCAAATCCTATGCAGCACAATGGCTTGTTGCTATTTCTCAACCTGACATAAGTCTTGGAGTTTTTTATCCACTTCACATGACGATGGCAATCATTCTTCTGTGCTGATTATTAACACTTTTTAAGAGGCTTAATTTCCATTTCATCTTCAACAAGCATTGTTTGCTGGACACAATTTTTAAAAATTCTGTAATAAACAGTTTGATCATGCAGATACTTTGCATGAAAAAATATGTGCAGTTTAAACGGTCTTAGGTACTGCTGTAAAGTTAGTCTGGTTCCGGGACTAATTCCACTAATTCTAATATGAAACCCAAATCCAAATCAAACACGGATGAACCAATTGGCAACAATAATTTTTATGTATGTTTTGCTTTTATTCTCTAAGTCTGTGTTTTAAGGGCCATTTTCATAAGACTTTTGGCAAAATCATAAGGGTTGGCAGGTCTGCATTATATTTTTCAGAAAAAGGTTCAAATCAATCTTTATCCATATCTTCGTAATGTAAAGCCTCGTACTAAATTTGGTTTATACCCATTCGATCTCTCTAAGGTTACTGAGAGGAAATGAAATATGCAAAGAGGTGATGGGAGAGATGAACAGACAAGGGGAGCATATCCCGTTCAGTGATATCACCAAAGTATTAAAAAAAATAGCCCACAACATGACAGCACAAAGACAATCTTTATGCATGAGGACAAAAAATCTTATGCATACCGTATTGTGCTTTCCTTCTGCTCTCTGCTCTCTGGGTTGCCAACTGGAAAAGAAATGAAAACAAATACAGTGAAGTTTGTTTTGTAATGTTTCACAGTGTGATTGGGATTTTCATAACATCTGAACTGAGAAATGTCAAATCAAAATTTGCCATTTAAAAATGTTTAATACAAGTACATGTTGATGACTGAAGGTGTCAACTTACATGTACAAGTACCAGCCAAAAAGAAATTGTCAATAGTCATGTGATTTTAATTGCTCTTGGACTTTTGGCTAGTGTGTTTTCAATGACATGCAAATGCTCATACAGAATATTATGGGTGTCACTCAGAACTTTAGGCAGTCTAAAAGTCTGCTGTGCTATCTACGACCTTGCTGGCTTCAGGTACAACAAGTGGTGACAAGTCACTGTCACCCTCTCCACCAGAAATCTCAAATTTTACAAAATAATATCTTCTATTGTTGGAATCACATCTGTTTGCTCACAAAAACCCTGCCTTAACAAAACAGATACAACACAATCTCTGAAAACATCACATCATGCATGATAAATCATACTGATTGCAGATAATAAATTTATTCTACACTCATTTTTTGTCAAGGTTCATGAGGCATCTTTGGATTAGAGCACGTCAGTATTTTGACCTCATTATTAAAGCCGACCCCTTGTAACTGGAGAGAGACTAACTTTAACCTGAACTCAAATATTCAACCTACAAATATATAATAATATCATTGATATTTCTAAATTATTGGGTCATAAAAGTACAACATAAAAGAATTTCTTTTCAAGCTTTAACTCATTCAGCCCTAGAGATTTCTAATTTTTGCCTGAAAGGGAGTAGGAAACATATTTTGTAGTTTTCTTCTGAATACATCCAAATACATCTACTTCCAAGAGCTTTTCGTTTAGCTGGATAATGTGTGGTGTTAGAACCATCATTTTTTATTGGCTATTTTGCTTGTGTATTTGCTGAGGGGTAAAAGTTAGAGATTTTCATGTTCTGGCCACTTTTACCCATAATCTCAAAGCTATCCTACTTTTTGCAAAGGTTCACCTCCCTGTGTGCAGTTCAGACTGGTCTGCCTAAGATTTTAGGCCAAAAGATCTCAAATTCGGAGACAAAATCTGTTGTGATAACTGTCAAACTTTTGGTGTAAAAAAATAGGGTCTAAATAATTATGTTTTTCCCTCTGTATTTTATAATGCAAGTAGATTATGTTTTTCCCTCTGTATTTTGTAATGCAAGTAGAAAGTCCAGATTATGTGGTATCATTGTAGAGCTACATCTACTTGTCAGTAATAACAGCCACTCTGGTGTATCTTAAATGACCCCGACGCTACAGAGCTCGGAAGTAGAGTAAACACTCATCATGCCCAAAGGTGATACTGGGGCTTAATGAGTAATAGCACTAAACCAGCAACCCAGGATTCTACATTACCAAATATGAATGATAAGTGATTATCATGCTTTTCTTTACCTGGTGCCTTTCTTATGCCTTTGTTATTTGGAAATTATTAATGAAGTGATTATCACACCTTTGTTACATGGTGCTTTGTTATTCAAAATGACTGCCAATTGTTTACCTGGCTCTGATGCTTTAAATGTTACAACTGATCTAATTCTCTCTGATGGACCACACAAATCAAATGCTTTCAACAATTAAGCATAATAAGGGAACATTGTTATAAGTCTTTGAAATATACTTTAATTAGGAATTTGGTCAGGAAAAAAAACTCTAACAAAGGAAACAAAGGAATAAAGGAAACTTTTATCCACGACTGCAATAAGCAATCTCTACTGTAATAAGTCTAATCCATTCCTCTCCTACAGGAAGATCCCTAAATTTACTCCAGACAAGATAAATCTTATGATATTTCAGATCATGTGCACTGATTGACATCATTTACCTAACATCATCAACATTATGTACCAATTATCAATTTGACATCATAACAATTACAGCTACAAGCTAGATGTACACAGACTTTTCATTGTCAGTAATGCTGTTTGTCCGTATATATGGAGTAATGGGCAAGAAAAATATGTTTCCATGCACATGTGTGAGCGGGATAGAGTACTGAACAGATCTAACCATCAAGTAATAAGATTTCCATCTCTGTCAACACATTGCATTTATGATACAGATGAAAATGCCCTTTTATACTACCTAAAAGTTGCTAATAGAAAGTAATTACACACAGAGAAAATTAATAATCAATTTAATATTTACCTCAATTCAATATGTTTTTAACTTAGGCAAGTCATTTTACAACATACCATAAACTGATCCATAGTCAGCATGGATTTCAGACTTGTATGTCATTATACATAAAAATCTGTTGCTAAGCAGTCAGATGTAAGCATTTTGCAACTTTAATAAATCTATTCATTGCCTGAAAAATCTATAAATTTATCTATTTGCCTGATGTGCATGGTTCACATAGGCAAGTCACAAGCTCCCACATTTCATCATTAATATAAGAAATAAAGATATCCTTTTATTGGCAAAAGATGTGAATGTGTATTGGTGTAATTTATTTGTACCTTTTAAGCACAATTTAAAACAACAAATTCTAAATAAAAGATGAACATGGGATAAGAAAACAAACTCAGCACCAAATTTGTTATAAATCATTGAAAAAATCTGTATGGAAGCTACATGAATAAAATTTACATTTATAATCTCTCAGCATAATTAAAAAATTTCTACTAATTTTAACTCAATACTTTATTCCATTCACCCATTTTGATACTTTAAAATTAAAAACCAAGTCTGACTTGAGAGTAGCAAAAAGGAATCTGACATTTACACTAAAAGTTAACAAAATAAATAGAGTGGTGGTCATACTGAACATCAAATCAGAAATCATTTTAATTCAAAACAAAATAAACAAAAGTCTACTGGTGAAAAACCCCATACTAACATGCCTTTCCATTTAGTAGTAGTGATAACAATATTTTCAAGACTGCTTCAATGGCAACCATGCTAGACTTCAGATAAGCTATATCTTCATTTAGAACCCACAAGAAAATTTTTTTTTTCTTCAAAATTAAATATCTTACGTAGACCATCCATTCAAAGAGTAGTGATAACAAGATTTGCAAGATGGACTGGAGGTCTTAGTGCCACTATTTTCATCTAGGATCAAGTGGTCCTTTGGATGAAGGAGCATGTAAAGTTTGATGGCAACCATTAAGTTTATGAGAACAAGTAACATCAAACTTATGCTGACAGATTGATGATGGACAACAGGACATTCATAAGATCTACAGTAGAGCTACAGATTACAAGAGCAAAATTATTTGTCCATATCAAAATCTTCAATCAATCAAGGTAATGAAAATGAGGGTTACTAAACAACATAAGATCAAATGGAAATACTTAACTTGAAAGATGCTGGTATTCATGGTCCATTTTAATATTAACATACTGATTTAAATAACCTTTGTAATTTTATTCCAAGCTTTCATTACTTTATTATGTTGCTAGACAATTTATATAAATATTGAAACCTAGCATTTTCAACTGTTGTTAAAATATTGCCATTAGTGGAACAATTTATAAGGGGGATAACTACTATAAGGCCTAGACAGTTACCTAAATTTGAGTTGCCTCCCTTGATCTGTAAAAATACTAGTCTGAAACCACAGTTAGTGAAACAATATATAAGGGGGATAACTACTATATGGCCTAATCAGTTACCTAAATTTGAGTTGCCTCCCTTGACCTGTAAAAAAAAAAAAAAAAACTAGCCTCAAACACTTATCTATTTATTATATAATCTATTTATGTAGACGACTTTTGTCCATAATTGAGGGCTGTGGAGTTTTGTATACCTGCCTTTTATCCATGATTGTAAGTTGTAAACAAGATGCTGAGTTCAAGGCCTAGTATTGTTTGCAATTAAATGGGTTTTCCCATTGGAACAATTCATTATTTTATAATGCAGGTCAAGTGAAGATATGTATAAATAGTGAAGCTGGTAAACAAATAATTATTCCTATTTAAGATCAGTCTCGGGGAATCTATTGGGTTCGTAGTTGTGCTGATGACTTGAGAAATAATTTGAGAATAATTATTTATTTAAATCATTTACTGAATCACTAAAAAGCTCACCGTCTTTGAATTAATACATTACTATGGACTTTTGAGAATTCATTCAAATCTATTCCAGATTGCATTATTGGTATATCAGGATATTCAAGACTACTGGAATTCATTTGGAACATTCTATATTCTTGGACAATGTGACATGATATTTAGGATTATTTGGAAATTAATTCAAAATACTTAGTTGTTTTCATTTTACTTTGTATTTTATGGAAATCAACAGTTGAATTTTAATTAAACTGTTGGTTGTACTTCATTACTGACATTTTTAAGATGGAGTTGTAACTTTCTATATACACCCACGAACACACTCACACATTTAAATCTATTTAGAAGACTAGAATGTATCAAGATATAAAAACAGATGTTCATGGTTCTTCATTGTGGTCAACAAGTTTGCATGCAGTTCCTGATGTGCAGTCCAGGTTCTAGATCCTGATTATTGAAGCACTATTTTTAAATTGCAAATTAACATGTGTGCACAATTAAACACAGCAAGAGTAATGATAAGTAATCCATGTGTTAGAAAATTCTAGTTGGCTGGTTGTCATGGATTTTATGGGGCACCAGCACTTTAAGGCTATAAAGTGCCACAAAAAAGTTACGTGATAAGAAAGTACACATCAGTGAGGTTTATTACCAACAAGCAATAAAAGTAAAAACAAATAACTATGATATGGTGAAAATATATGAAGGTTCCTGATCAAGAAGGTATGCAAATGGTGTGTATAAAGTGTAAAATAGATAATAAAAGAAAAATTACGGAGATTAACAGAACAAATGTTGGTTAAAAATAGTCAAAGGATGTAGGTTTGCACAAAATCTGTATTTTAGAATAAATGTTAACTTCCTTCAAGACATTAAGAAAAAAAACATTTACCACATTCAAAAGTTCCTTCATGTGCTGAACATTGTAGGTTGGAGATCGAAACAATGTACTATAAAGTGCTTCATAGTGAAGGATTCATTACAAGAAATGCACTCAGGTGGGTCATTGCCCTTTAATATGTAGGAGTGGCTTCCATAATTATGACCAATTCTAATTCATCCCTATGGATGGTTTTGAAGGAAGGAGGCCATTCACCTAAGGTTGTTGTTGTTGCTGTTGTAGGGTTTAACGCCATTTTTCAGCACATGATAGGCTATACATGGCAGCCAGTATTAATGGCGGAGGGAGAACCCGGGAAAACCCCGGAAAGAACCACCGACCCACGAGAAGCTACTGACAAGCTTTCTCACATACTCACATTGGCCGAATCCGAGACCTGAACCCACGTAGACAGAGGTGAGATGGCAGTGAACCGTAATGGATAACGCTTTAGAAGACTCGGCCACTTGGGGCCCCCTCACCTAAGGTAGTTTTGATCACACGGAACTTGTTACTGACAGAATCATTGCTGCCACTTACTAAATAAGGATTTTTTATACCAGGTTTAAAATCATTTTATGGCATTTGAAAATCAGATGGTTGTAGAGATAGGGCTATTTTTGCTTTTTCATAACCTTTAATACTGACATGGCTGCGTAACCAACATATACAATATTGTGGGAGGTATACAGCTCACTTTGTTTGCTTAGATCATTGGTCAGTTATGTGTTTTCCAACTTCCTACTTTGAAGTGACTGAATTAATGATAAATAATCAGAGACGATAGTTTATAATATGTTTGGTTTTGATATATTTCAGGGTATGGTCAACTGCCCCAATTTTCGCTGAAAATATTGATGCACCATCTGGTAAGCGAACTTTTGTAGTGATTTCCCCTAATGAAGACTGCAGCAGTCATTTCATCATCCTTTGATCAGTCAGTGCAAATTCTTGTGTAGTTCTTAAATCTGGAGAGAAGCTCCTTATAAGAGTTATGAAAAATTAATGGATTTGTTTCTGATTTTTTTTTTTTGTCTCCATGCAGTGTAAAAAGTACTGTGGGTTGTTTATGAAGCCTGGGAGTATTACAGAAACAAAAGACTTTTGGATTTTTTGAAGGGTCAATATTTGTACTGTCAAGACTGGAAGATATTCTAATATCAAAGCTAGGTATGGCATTCATTTTATTTTGGTATAATGTTTTCTATTTGGGTTTGAAAACAGATGCTAAAGCAGGGTTTAAATGGCTCGATCTTAATTTTAGGCATACTGAACAGACAATAGTTCTCTAAAATGTGATAGAGGTGGCTCATTTGCTTCTGCAAAAAGGCTTCAAATGGGGATGTCCTAAATGCTCTCAAAGTGAGTCATATTGCCTGATGGTGAATGGGACTGTAATTGTCTTTCAATTGTATACATGTTTTTCAATCGATAGTATATTAGGAAATCATCAACATAAAGGGAAAAAATCCACACCAGAAGCCAAACACTTTGTAATATTTTAATTTTGATGTTAAAAAGTGTAACTGATGAAATACTACCCAGGGACATACCCATCTCTTGTTCAATTATATCGTAGAGATTAAAACCCACTCATAACCTGAATTTGCTATTGAAAGAAAAGTTTGATATAAATGTGGATACATGGCCTTTTGGAGCCAGATTACGCAGGTCATTCAATATTCCATACTTCAATGTTGTATCATAGACCTTTTCCAAATTGATGATAACAGCTAATAAATATTCTTTCTTGACAATTGCATCACATTTGAACATTTCAGGACTGACCAGATGATCATTAGTACTACGGCCATATCTGAAGCCACTTTGGAAAGGGGATATTAAACTGTTAGTCTCCAAGCAAGACTTCCATTAATCATTTGTTCCATCATTTTGCAGACACAGCTCATCAAGGCAATGGGAAGGTAGCTGATAGGATCTCTGCTATCCTTACCTGGTTTGGGAAACAGGTATTACCGTAGCCTATCACCAGCGGTCCATAAATCACTGAAAATTTCCAAAAGAGTGAATAATGAGGGTTCCAGCAAGTATTTCAAAATCTGGTAGTGTATCTCATCAGGCCCAGTGTATGCATCATGGGTCTTGTTCAAGTTCCAAAAGTGAAAACGGTTATTTGATGTGAATTTTAAATGTATCTTCTCATTTCCACTTTCTGCCTTCAAATCCTGCTGAATAATTAGATGATTAATTTTTAGAAAAACTATTAAAATTTACTACCTCATGTTTGGAGTTGAATGTTTGTTTGTTTAATTTTAGACATTGAAAAGAGTTGTTTCCCTTACCATTTATTTTGCAGATTGTAGCCCATACTTTCTTGATAGTTTAAAACAGAAACAGTTTTTCCATTTAGTTCTCTTATATTCTTTGATTGTACAGTGAGTTTTACCCTGGGATATGTGGTACCTACTTAAATTTACCAGGGTTAGATGATCGTTAAACTTTCTCAATGCTTCTCAGCATTATCTAATTGCTTCTATAAATTTTTTAGTGAACCATGGTTTTGGGGTTCATTTAGAGTTAAATGAAGACTCTGGAATGGATTCTTGTGCAATCTCAAATTAAAGAGATGCAAAATGTTGAACAGGATCATTGGAATTTAAAAAGGTATCTCTGTTGAGTCTGGTTTTACAAAGTGTGTCAAACTTGGCCCAACAGGCCTTCTTTAATTGGCTCATCAATGGCAGTGTCAATGTTCTTTAGAGAGATTGGGAAGTGCTTACTGCTGTAGAAGTCATCAGCAACCTTCCAAACATAATTCAAAGCAGAAAAAGAGAACAATCTGTCAATTCTATGTATGTAAATGTATCCGTTCCTGGATGTAGGGAGATTCTGGAAATTAGGCATAAAAAAGCTAGAGAGTGGTCCCAAATATAATTCTCAGTCTAAGTCTTGAAGTCTTGGATTTGTAAAAAATATTACTACAAATTTGAAAATGTAATCAGTCATCTAAATAAGGCCATCAAGAGTGTGTAAAGTTTCATGACTCAAACATGAAACTGCTTTTGTTCATTCATACTGAAATGGATTCTGTTTGAACTTGGAGAAGTCTAAGCCTTCAAAGGTTATAATTTTAAAAGTGTTCAAATTACTGCTTTTCATTTGAAAATCTAACTAGGTCAACATATGACCTTTAAAAAGTGTATCAACTTTAAAGACTCTGCCTTCAAATTTTTTGTGATTAAGTACTTTGTGCAGTCAAGCTTGAAGTTTTGTTAAGTTACAAAGGGCCATAAATTCATTATAAATAACCTTTTTTATGAGAAAATCTAATTTGGTCATCTAATATTAACCATAATAATGCAAAATATTTCATGACTGTAATAGTTTTGTGCTTTCATCCTAAAATGAATTTTTAACAGATGTACTGATGTACAGCAGCAAAAGTCAAATGACCCCTACTTTCTCTTACCTGGACTTGCATTGCATTTCATCTTCGTTTTTGAACTTTACTTTTGATTGACTTTTTGATCTTTAAATGGAAAACTGTTTTTATTATTTGATGCATTCTAAACATGACACCATTATTTATAAAATAGAAACAAAATTAAAACTTTCACCAATACTGCCAGCAATATTTTGCTGTTCAAAATTCACAACAAATGACAGAAAGTTTCCTTTTATTACAAAAATAAGCAAAATACAAAGTGCTATTCAGTTTGGAAGGCACTTCTCTTTTTGTTTAAAAAATATGGATGGTAGAAATTATTCAGGTATGCTCTGATCAAGACTGATCAGACCAGTTAAACTCACTGCTAAATTATCTGCCTAGAACCACCACCAAATTTAATTCTGGAATAGCTAAAATATAACTGTATTGCATATGCTAATACATTTGACTGCCTATACATATGCTTTCATACCAATTCAGCCTGTTTTTTTAGTACAGCATTGACAAATCTCTGGCCTTTGCCTTTCTGAACATGAGGACACATAGGATACCATCTGCAATGTTCTATCCAGGGGTTATCTCCAGGCTCCCAGTTGCGAAGACCACCGCCACATTGGTAACATCTAGTGTAGTCCTGATTGCCTGTAAATAAATAATTGTACATGTACAACTAAGTCCACAGCAATGGAACATGAAGTGCTTATGTAGAGGACCTTGCAAAAGTGTCCATTAAATCACTATAATCATCTTGTAAATACTATTCAAAGGAGTTGTAAAAATGTAATGTGTTATGAGTACAGGTACCGTATTTTCTGGCCAATAAGTTGATATTTTTTTACCAGGCAGTCTCAACTTCATCTTATACTCTGAATCAACTTGTATAAGGATAATGTCATTCAAATTGCTTTATCATATGTCATGTAATTTTTCGTACGTAAAAAAATTCTCCAAACTTATGTGTAAAAGTAATTATCATTTTGGGGAAGAGATTGTATATGAAAAAATATGGGACCCAACACTGAGAAGGATTTAAAATATTTACATGATCATCAGTATTAAATTCACTTACATCAGATGTAATTGCACTAAAGCAGCATGCACTAGTAATATAGTTGTTTAAATCTGATTACATATATGTGTATTAGAATAGACAAGTTAGAAAAATAATAACCATGACAAAGACAGATATTGCATCTCAATTTTCTTCTTGCACCTCAATAAAATATGACCAGAGAGACAGAGAGATGTTTCAGGACAAATGTAATCTGCATTGTTTAGTTACTGTACAATTCTGATCTTGTTCATGTACAAGGGCAATACTATATTCCATTATCAATTAATACTACTGAGTAAACGATTCCTTATAGTTTTAGTTATGGTAATCATTTTCAAACCATATGACTTTGCAGTGTTATTTAATAGTAATAATTTTCAAACCACATGACTCTGCAGTGTTATTTACATGCTAATTGAATATTCTAGCTGTGGTCAGGTAATTTCCAGGTAACACCTGTATGAGAGCAAGATTCAGCAGACCAGATCAAATTAGTGTGGCTACCAACAGGGAATAGAGGCTACCCATAGGGTACTCTGTGTGTGTGTGATTTAGATTTTTTAACGTAGCTTTAACAATTTTTCAGTCATATCACTACGATGTCTGCAGTGTGACAGTTTATAATGATGTCTAGCACTGGGGCATCATGCCGCAAACATGTGGCATGATGTCCCACCCAGTCACATTATCCTGACACCAGGCCAACCAGTCCTAACACTAACCTCTTAATGCTGAGCACCAAGCAAGGCAGCTGTTAGTACCATTTTTTAAAGTCTTTGGTATGACTTGGCAGGGGTTCAAACCCGCGACCTCCCACATCTGAGAGGCAGACACTCTAACCACTCAGCCACCGGAGCGGTCTAGGGTACTGTGAATACAGTACCATGTAACGCCAGAAAATGTTAGGTACTTACTCAACTAGTGACACCTTCTGTACTTGTTGACAGAACTGTCAGAGCAATTTAAACCAACAACAAACATGAGCAAAGATCAAAGCCAAATGTCAGCTAAGTACAGGAAGTATACATGCACTGAGTCTCACTGAAAGGAGAACCTTATTTGTTAGAAATGGATAGGTCATTGTACTTGCCAAGAAAATTACACAGCATGCTAAATGGTCATTCTTGGGATTTAACCTAAATGGAATCTGTATGGATATAAATATTGTGAATATTTAAACCTTGAAACTGAATGAATACGGTATGTATTTTAATAGTTTCTATTTAATATAATTTAATTTACTGTTTTCTCTTTGAGAAAGGCTTCATCTGAATAGGGGCAGTAAGGTATAAAATAGCAAGAAGAAGGTCTTCTCTCTCTCATATTGGGGCTCATTTTATTTTGATCATGAGGTGCAAGAATAATGTGGTGTAATACATATTCTTCCCTTTCTCTCTTTCTGTCTTTAAAACAAAACTGGAAAAAGCATTTTAGTGATGCAACTTCCTTATTGTTGGCAATCTGAAATAGCATACAGTAATACCATTAATATTCGTGAAACCTAAAGTTACTATAGTTGCATTCAACACAGCATTTCAAAGTTTATCCTATCTGTAACTAGGTAAATTTTCAGGTCAGCGTCATTAACTAAAAGTACATATTTCATTTAAAATACTTCATGTGAAAGGAATTAGGTAGTAAATGAACTGTAATAAGATGAAGCAGAGGTGTTGATCTGGCCTTGTCTTATACTCAGCATTGACTTCTATACCGATGAAGAATGGAAAATTGACAAAATCTGCAAATTCATCTTATACTCCACATTGACTAAAAAGCCAGCAAATACAGTAATACAGGTCATGCAGGCATGCATACTGATTATTTCATCTATACGTGTTATTTTTGAGAATTTGATTATACATACCTTTATGGAAATATATGTCAAAATCAGTATGGATGTATGCATTAGAGTTTAGTGCACCTCAGCACATAAATGGCACATAGTGCAATAAAAAGTAAAGTTTTAAAAATGTTAAAATGAAGAACTGCACAATCTTTATTAAGATAAACCTTTCCAAATAAATAGTAATAAAGTCATAGTTTTAGATGACACAAATCAAGAGGTGTGATCCAGTTAAAACTTGCTTGCATGTCATATGATTCATGTGAATGTCACAATGAAGTGGAAGTGCCGCATGTAGAAATTTTTTTATACTACCTCTTTTCATAACCCAGTTTAGTGCCAGGTTGGCACTATAAAACTCCACAGTGATCGGTAATATTCATCTGGAAGAATTTTGAGGACACCTAAGGTGCAGATCACTCAACAATCATGAATGGACAGACTTTGGTAAAACTATGTTCATATTAAATTTTAGAACAACAATAATTATTTTATTAAAAGATTAATAAACACGCCTACATGACCACATTGATGTACACTACCGCTGAGATCACATTATACTGGAGTACATTATGTATATTATTAAATACCATAATGGATCCTTTACCGTAGGAAATGTATCATACTGATAATTATTTAAAATAAGCAACACATATACATGTATTGAGTCATACTACGTCGAGAGGTCACTATGTATGCTGCTTGCAACATGTAACACATTTTATTGTTAAAATATTACAACTCTATGGACTTAAAGTAACAAAAAGAAGCAAAACCTTAAAGTTTCGTAAACCAACAAATAGTTTAATTGTCTAAGTTATAAAATGAAAATTTAAGATGAACTTACAGTATTGTGATCAAATCCAAATAATCCTAAATATTCTATCACAAGTCCAAAAAGTATAGGATGTTCAGAATGAACTCCAAAAATTTTGAATGTGTTGATGTACCAACAGACTTCATGCATCACAATGATTTAACCCAGAATGGCTTTGAATGAATACTCAATAATCCCAAAATAGTGTTAATCCATCAACGAGTGCTTTAGTAATTCCAATGAATGATTTAAATACTTCCCCTCAAATTATACCTGAACACAACTGAAAGGGATATTACAATAGGAATTAATAATTTTGCTGATCATAACCCCATATATAAAAAATTTAGATATTTTCTTTGCAAATTTGTAAACAAGTTTGCTTCTAGAACATACTAAATTTTGTAAATAAGGCTACACCCTGAACTCTATTATTAGTAAACAAGTTGTTTCGTTATTTTTCAAACAAGACAAAAGTCAGGTAGAAAATAGAATTTTCAAGGGAAAAACCAAGGTCCTGGACTCAGATCCATGTATGTTTACAAATGAAAATTATCTTTAAGTATATTCTACAATCATGGACAAAATTAAACACACAATACAGACACACATAACACAATGTGGCTTATAAATTCAGTGTCTAATGAACATAGGTTCAAGATTCTATTTATGACAGAACTCCAAAAACATTGCCAAGTGAAGTTCCCAAGGGATATTTTACAGTGTTGCACACAAATCTAATAAAATGTTGCTCAGACCTCAATGAAGACAAATTTAATGATAAAGCATACATACATTGCGATGTGTTAATATATTTTGTCCCCAACTTTTCACTTGTAGTTCAAATCATCAATTGAAGTTTAACAATGGGTGGACTGATGTTTCATGAAAACTGATACGCAAGAGATGTGTTCAAAGGTACATGAATACCTCTCAACAGCGACATAAATGCAACACCATATTATCTTAGTGAAAAATGCTCACCAACAATGGATAGAGTAATTTCCGAAACTTTCAACCATACATTACACACAAGTGTTTCTAAATAACTTCTTTTGACTTTAAACCAAGGCAACAATCAAAATGTGTATATTCAGTGTCATTTGCTAAATTATGTAACAGATCTACTTACACCTACGCAAACAGGAAATACAACCATTTTAAAAGATTTTGAAATGCAAGTCATTTGAAGGGACTGATGTTCTATTTGCCAAAATTTTTTTTCTCCAGAATTCAAGACCATTTCTGAATTTTAACTCCCCAGCTTTTAATCCATCTCTTATATTCTGGAGCTACAAGATTTTCAGATTAGTTCTTGTAGTGTCCAAACCTGGATGTAAGATCAGCACTAATTTTCTTGGGGACCAACTAGGCATCATTAGAAGTAAAGCTTATTTCAATATTACCATCCACTTGGAAAAAGCAGCAATAAGGAGATTTTCAAGATGGTCATGTTGGAGCAGCCACATTTTCATTGAGGACCAAATAAACCATAGCATAAATGAGTTCAAAAAGTTTCATCTAAGTAATTTTGGAAGAGTTGCAATAACAAACCTATGCAGACAGACAGATGAATGATTGAACAGACAGCAGACCATCTCATAGGCTCTTCTGATTTATGATTAATACAGCTAAAAAAAAAAAATATACAGAAGGACAGATAGAGTACACTTTCTTCCTTTTTACAATATTTGCTGCAAGGGAAAACAAAAACATGTATATGGAATGCACACTTTGCATTCCATCCACTTGCTCACACTGACCAATAATCAGCATGTGACATTGCCACCAGCCTAATGCCAGCCAATTTCAAGGTGGACTGGGGCAAAATATGAGTAGCCAGCCTGTTGGCCAGTTGGATTTTTAGGTACACAAAGTAAATTTAATCTACAAAAACATTAAAAACCAAGTGAAAAATCAATAACAGTGAATGGTTTCTGATGCCAACTCTTGAGTCAGAGTGATATGAAAAGATAAATAACTCAAATTTCATCCCCATTTACTAGATGCATGTAACTAAAAAAAAAAGACTCTTTTGGCTTTTGCATCTATGTGATGTCTGATGACAATGGCTACTTCTGATTCCCAATGTCATCATATTCAGGAATTTGGATGCCTGGATGCCAGAGGCTTTAAAAAAAAGAAGAAGCAAATACAACATAAATAGGAACAATTTAAAAGGGATATAACACTATCAAATATAAACAATAGTTGGATTACAGAATTCACTTAGAATATGGTGACAGGATACATGCCAAGACCATGATAATTCTGTTCTATAACCATTCAGCTCAGCATTGCAAATGATATTCAAGACTGTAGCTCAGTGAATTTAGGTAAACATTCAATGTAATGTAGTACTGACATGGTGCCACCAGGGATCACAGCTTGGTTTCTTTGATGTCACCACAATGTTTGTTTCAAAGAATGCATCAAATGTGCCCAAAACACACTACTTTAGAATCCATTCACTCAAATCAAACTCCCAATCTGCATAAGGGCCTTCCATTATTCAATTTTATTTTTAGATGTCTGGCACTGTCAACTTGAACTGACTTTTTCTTGTGCCAGTCACCTGTTTCTCTGACACACCAAAATTCATGTTCTGCAGCACTAACTTTAACTGCAAAGTCTTTAGCCTTTGACTTAAATGCTCCATCATATGCATTTTCTTTTCTTTTCCCCATATTGGTGAAAGTAACTAAGTTCAGCAATTCATGATGTATAATATCTAAGTGACAAAGTACAATGTAATTGACAGAAAACTGACTATTCATAACCTTGGACCATTATTAATGTAGCAGTTGAACTTGGGGTCTGTAAGAGACACTTTTTATCATACAGTCTTTGAAATCACATCAAAGGAGTGCTATAACTCAACAGGTGTCAGTTGTACAGTATGAACAAAGGAACTCAACATGGCATTGAACAAGTATCAAATTTATGGCCCACTAGTTACAGACTCGGCAAAGAAAAATAGCAATAGTGCTGCAGACTGTCCACTGGGGAAACAAACCAGTGCTGCTTTTACATGCTAAAGGTCTCGTGGGTCAGTGGTTCTTTCTGGGGTTTTCCCGGGTTCTTCCTCCACCATTTATACTGGCTGCCATGTATACCCTAGCTTGTGCTGAAAAATGGTGTTAAACCCTATAACAACAACAAAAATAATAACATGCTAAAGGATTAAGGTTGTATTTTTCAAATTAGCAACTCAATCAAAATATTGTGAATTGATAAAACAACGCCTGTTTGCCTTTACAAACTAAGGGAGTAAAGTCAGATTTTTTTTTTTTTTATATCACAAAACCAAAACCAGTCAATCATAAGACCAGCATACTTCCTTTGTAAATGCAATGCATTTTTTGTAACAATTACAAATTGCCCATGAAAGAATGAATGCTGAAATAAGTGCAAAATGTCACAATCACTGATAAAATAAACACTGTGCATTTAAATATTATTGAACATTATTGACCAATAAGATTCATATGATTTATAATGAGATCTTTCTAGAGGCTTCTGGGATTCTTATTCACTAAAAATATTGGTGTTACTGTTTGTCCCATGTTCCTCAAAATCAAAGATGCCCTTTCTACAATATTTCTCCTTAATTTCTTGGCAATGCAGATATTCACACATATGCATAAACGTTTGAAGAATACACATCTTGTTGATCATAAATTTTTAATTAACCATGAATTTTATTGTTAGCATGTAAAGGAGTTAAATTATCCATCTCTTCATGTACTTCTTTACATATCTATAAAGGGTACTTACACAAATATATTTCAACTCTTTTAAACACTTCAAACATATTTCAATTCTTTCTAAATCCTTATTTTGAGAAGCATGTTGGGTATTTTAAGATGCTTGTTGAATTATATACTTTAAGGACCAAATTCTGCAGATAGTACCAAATCAGTGTGTGTGATTTGGACTTTTAATGTAGCTTTAACAATCTGTCAGTCATATTGTTATGATGTCTGTAATGTGGCAGTTTATAGTGATGTCAAGCACTGGGGCACCGTGCCACAGACATGTGGCATCATATCCCACCCAGTCACATTATCCTGACACCTGGCAGACCAGTCCTAACACTAACTTCTTAATGCTGAGCACCTAGCAAGGCAAATGTTAGTACCATTTTTATAAGTCTCTGGTATGACTCAGCCAGGGTTCGAACCCATGACCTCCTGTATTCAAGGTGGATGCTCTAACCACTAGGCCACTGGAGCGGTGTACCAAATGAGAGTGAATGTGAGGAATATACAATGAGAAAAGCATATCTGGATAGGTTAATTACAATCATAAACATAACCTACAATAATCTTTCTGGCACTTTATACAGAGATGCTCCCAGGATTTTACCATAAGGAGAGATTCCCCCACCCCATTTCATAAAAATAACGTGGAGTACAATGAAAATGAGGGGGAGGAGTAAACAGCCAAAGTTCAATATTTACATAACACTTCAATATCCATCTCTTTCTTT
>JAECUM010054818.1:0-22417 GCA_016617855.1 Megalonaias nervosa
CAGAGCACCACATCTGAGAACCAACTCAGCAACAGAACAATCCAAGGCATGGCATGTGTGCCAAGATGAATAGAAACTTTGGATATTGATCTGGTTTAGCGTTTTCAGTTTAGGATTAAGCAAATGTGAGCACACATAACAGTAGCAGAAACATCAACCATTTTTTTTTTAAAATTAAGTTTGTATCAGAGAAAAATTATACTGGTATGAAATTCACACAGACAGCACTGAATGACCTTCAGATATCCACCTGCATATATACTGAAACTGTAAATGTTCATCCTTCCTTACATGATATTTATTTTTTGGCATTGAATTCAGATATTGATCTATGACAAAATAAATATTGTATTATTGTGTGCGTATTTTTGCAATAGATATGTATCTACCAATACGTGATTCTTGTAGTTAAGTATTAAATATTCAACATTTGTGTTTTCTGTTCTCATTTAAGAGGCATTGATTTAAGGTGATGGTAAGTGAGCCAGTAAAGCACATAGTTTTGAACCCAATACTATATCCCCATTTTTTTAGACCTTAGGGAATAGGGATGCATCATTTTACTCACTTAACAGTAGCCATTTTGAAAACCTTGTTGTTGATACTCTTCTGAATGGAAAATCAGATTGACAAGAGGATTCCACCTTAAAGACTTCTTACAATATCAAGTTGACTAACAAAGATTTTGCTAAGTGTAATTCATAACAGTCCTCTTAAAAATCGGATCACATCAACTTATTGGATGGTCATATCAGCACGGGATTTTCACATAAATACTTAAGATGTTGTTTCACCAGTTGATTAGTTGGTCCTAAATGAAAATGGTGCCGGTTTCATGTCCAGTATGGCTGCCACATCAGATACCTTGAAAATCTTGCTGTAGCTGCTCCTCCTGGATGGATGGTCATATAGGCAGAATGGTTTCACTGAAATACATCTTAGGATATCTAGTTGGTCCAAAATGACAATTGTGCTGATCTGTGATGTGTAATTTTAATACAATATTTATATCGTAAGGAATGCTATTCCAAACAAGTACATGAAAATATAAAGCTGCTTATGAACAGCAGATTTTTTGGCTTGGGCACTTTGATATTTTGACAGTTTAATGATCTTAGATTTGGGAAACCAGTAGATTTTCTTTGCAATAAACCTGTGTTCAGGTGCATTGGGGCTGACTTTGTACACGTTTTATACATCATTTTAACCTTTCTCAGCATATCCTTACATTCACTGGTAACACTTTGATTGTATTGCATTTTGAACACTATATATATGCTGATCTTGAATTATTTTAAACTGTATTCAGGACATAATATTTCTAGCAGATGTATTCCCCCAACTTACATCACAGTAGTTATTAATGAAGATGAATGTAACTTCTGTAAAACATACCTCTGTACTATAATGTAATGAAGACCTTAATTTTCTTTCGAAGCCTGAACTACATGGTTTTTTATTTGAAATATAATTTATAAGATACCACCATTGCAAATTATTGACTATAAATATTCCAAAAAGTTGTATCAAAACAAAGTCATTTTCATATCGGTTTTATAAGAGAAAAGCAGTATATATCAATTAGCCATCTTGATCTTTTTCAATATTTTGCTAAAAGCAAGACTTCTGTTTTGTTCGTTTTGCGGTGCATTTTTGTGGCATTTTTGGGGAAAGGAAAAGTTTTAAATATTAAACCCTGTAAAAGTTTTTTTTTTTTTTTTTTTTTTTAAGGAAGAGGCAATTTGTGCCATCTTTGTGAATATCTAAAACATATGCAGCCGTTAACTTTTTGTTTTCATCATTAGCATCCGGCTTCTGTTGCTCTCATTCAAGTTGTTGTTGTCATCAGTATATCTATATATGCATGGTCCCCATTCTTTTACCTTTCAGATATCTCCACAAAAGGGATTGTACAGGAAAGGGAACGAGTATACAATGGGATAAAAGGTAGGAACGGGCGAATCTAGTGTTGTTTATGAAATTAGTGACATAATGACTTCAAGTAGATGTCCCTGCGAACGTGCAAGTTATAATTCTGTTTTCTTAGGAGTATTGACCTTGTTCTTAGCCATTTCTTAGTTTGACTAGAGAAAGTTACAACATATAATAATGCATGTGGTACACAACTTTATGCCATCAGCTCATTGGCAATACTGTGCACAAATGGTAGAAATGCCTAAATCATTTTAACACTACAGGTAATAGATGAGAAGAGCTTGTGGGATGATCTGTCTGATGTTTGCAGTCCGTCGGAATTTTAGTTTGTTATCGCTACTCCTAAACTACTTGGAGGATTGCCAGGAATCTCTACTCTCGCCTTCATCCCATCATTTAGTTGGTCCTAGATGAAAATGTTGCAGCTCAGACATCATTTATCGATGTCAAAGTGGTCATCTTGAAATCTTGTTATGGCTACTTTTCCTTGATGGATGGTCATGTTAACATTGGGTTTCACTATAAGACCTTTAATCATGTTTATTATGTCCAGTTGGTCCTAAATGAAAATAGTTTCAGTCTGATATCCAACAGGGCCGTTACAGCCGCCTTGTTGAAAATCTTGTGATTACTACTTCTCCTGAATGAAAAGCAATATTACCATGGCGTGTTCACCAAAAGATGTCTGTTCAAGTTGGTCAGAAATGAAAATAATGCTGCTTGCACATTCAATATGGCCACCACAATGGCCATGTTAAAAATCTTGTTATTGCTATTGAATGGATGGTCATGTCATCATAGGGATTTTACTACGTATATACAACTGATATATTGCAAGACTTTTCTCTCTCTCTCTCTCTCTCTCTCTCTCTCTCTCTCTCTCTCTCTCTCTCTCTATATATATATATATATATATATATATATATATATATATATATACAGCCAAACCCACTTATTTCAAACCTCGTTAATCTCGAGGGCACCGTGTATGTAGAGCGTTTTGGTCCGGTCCCGAAAAAAAATCCAAAAGACCAAATGTTACCGGTACAAATGCTAATCAGCCAATCTCATCAATGCTAGGTTTATCACTTGGGTAGAGTGGAGAAAATTATCTTGTAAACAATACTTTAGAGTAAGGAAATTGAACGCGTTTCTGACCTTTACAGAAGTTGCGTTCAAAATGGACATTATCCCATGTAACACCACGACAATATAGTTTGCCCCACACGGCATCACTAATTTGATATTATCTGTAACGCGGAAAATTATCAGGTTAACATCATTAAATGTAGCTAAAAATACCTCATTTGTTTTACCCAAATATATTCAAAACTAATCGGTAATAGTTGAAGTGTTTCCATGCTTGGCGCGAGTGCAACCCTTCAATTGCAGCACAGCTACATCATGTGACTCGCAATAATCTATAAAGAGAAACACGTAAAATTCCAAACCAAGCTGGTCCCCCACCTCTTCAACCAACAGCCCTCCCACAGCAAACACTTGGTTATTAATTTGTTTTGAACAAGTGTAAATAAAGGCACCAATGGTATTGTAAAAAAAAAAAAAAAAAAAATCCATAGCGCCAGTATTTTTTTAAAATGAAGATATCAATCGCTGTGCCATGATTACATATTCTTCAACACAAACGGAATGAAGCAGGAAGTGACTGATTGGGTTAGCGTCTATTAAACAGAAAGAGGAGTGCTTTCATTTGTATTGTTTTTATCTTGAATATCAAAGTCTTGCAATCTATCAAAAAGATTAACCGACTCTCCTTCTGGTGATTTGCTCTTGCCGACAGTCACTGATTAATGTCGGGAGGGATATGGGACTACAACTGTATGAATAGTTGGCTTCTTAATAAATTTGATGTTGAGACAATTAACTTTAAAGACTTGAAACATATTTTACAGTTTGTCAGTGCATAAATACCGACAGCCTCGTCTTTTTTCATCTTCGCTAGCCAAGGTTCCGATAATCCTGTCTACAGCTTGGCATATCGAACAGATATTTCTATGCTTCAGGTCTATGAATTTCATTGGAAGCGGGGGGAAGCAACCGCATCCAATTAAATTTAAGTTTTTCACATTTGAACACTGTTCCTACGTGATAGAGACAAGGAGAGCACACAGCTTGAATGGACTAATAAATAACCACTTTCCTAGTGCCGGTCCGTATTTGCACAAATTACTTTCACTCAAATAGACCTGTAATGGCTTCCCTCTCGTACCTAGTCATACTTTCGATGTTAAACTTACAAACTATCCTTTTTATGTCAATTTCCACCACCATTTTCGGCCGATCTACAAGGTTAGTTCACATTACATACTAAGAGAAGCAAAACATGATATTCAATAGATGTCGCCAGGTCAAAGCACCGATATAGCTGTTCGATCCGCCAAGGTGTAGATAGGGTTATCGGAACCTTGGCTAACAAAGATAGTCTTTTTCTGGTACGGAGGCACATTTTGTCGGTAAAAATCGGCATAAACCGGTGTAAAGGCACCTTTGACGATCAACATAAACAACTGATTTTCACGCACAATATTGGTCAGTTCCATTTTGCTGCTAGTTAGAAGTCAACTCTAACAAAAGAAAATACTTTTTTGAAAAAGTATAGTTCTACATGTACATGTACCTAAATTGGCATAGCTTTTGGACAGCGTGAGAAAATCATAGTCTTGCTGAGGCCTCCAAAAGGGATGAGGCTATTCACAGGGAAATAAAAACAACTTTAAACCACAGACATTGTTGCAGTAACTTAAGTGATATAAAAAGATGACTTGCTACTTAATCTCATTTAAAAGAGCTCCAATCTTCTTTTTTTCTGCAGGCAGGCATGACTGAATTATTATTTTTATTGTGCGTTAGAAATACCATTTGTTTTTAGAAACAAAACTCCTCATTTTTTGTACTTGAGATGTATAATTATTGTTCTGCCGTAGATTTGCAAATTAAACCCTGACATCTCTGGACCCGGTTATGTCAACAATTATTTTTACACCCCCGACGTAATCGACATAACCGGGTTTGACTATATATATATATATATATATATATATATATATATATATATATATATATATAACATTGTCAGTCAACCATTAAATGGTCATTTTTTCGATAATGTCGATTACGTCACAAATTGTTTATCTCGTTTACGATGTCTGTGATAATGTAGGAATATTCTTTCTGCAGATTTTTTTTCCTACAAAAGCGACCAGTTCTGCTTCTGTGTATTCTCCCAGATCAACTAATTCGCCTTCATCGCCCAACGATTATACGATGAAACACGCGAATGAATCTTCCACATACCTTAAATTTAGTCTCTTATTCTGGACAAAATCCAAGTCGTGATAGCAAGCACATACGAAAAACTGTCGACGAACTTGCCGTATGAAGTTACTTCTGAAACTTTCACACCCATTAAATTTGTGGAAAATAATATCTTGCCAACTTATTCAGGTTCCTACCAAAAGGGCATTTGAACGAAGAATGTTATTGTCATAAATAGGTTCCATCTAACCTGTTTATGGTCGGAATACAGATACCAACCCCACTGACGTTTTCCTTAGTGGTAAACTCCATGTATATTCCGATGACTACCTCAAAAGGTGTTCTCAACAGATATTACAAAGTTGTTTCGGCAGATTTAATCTTTCTTTTGGAAATCTCAACAGCTGTGGCAATTGGATAGGTTCAAAGGACCATCGATATTTCGGAGCCACCAATATTTGTTGGCATAATCTAAAACTACTCGGGCGAATTTTGTTTTACCTTGTGCTTTCACAACTATTCCAAAATTATACTCACATCCATTTTGCGCAAAATCAGTTATTCAAATAGAAAAGTTCTTCTTATAACTAACATAATGTTTAATCTAAGTACCCCGGCATGACTTCTTCTGGCATGCATAGATTTTGTAAAATCTTAATATAGCGGCATGAGGCATTATATCAAAGCAACTTCTGCTGGTTCTTTAAGTAATAATGGGTATGAAGGCGATTATTCAGCACGTGTTCACTGGATGACTGACCCAGTGATCTACCAAACATTTCGTTAGCACAACGCTCTTGCTAACTCAAAACACTAGGAGGCTGGGCAATGGGCAATGATCCATATTTCATAGGTCTATTCTCACATCTTCCTTTCCACATTCTATTTTTTATTTAATGCTATTGATATTAGTATCAGATGTGGCATTATTTATGCCAAAATTATTCGTGTACCAGTCAAGCTTTAAACACGCCCACACTCGATCAGGAAGAAATAAAAACACAATCAGTTTAAGGCGTGTATGAATACATAAGAAGCTGTTATACCTCACTATTTGACGGGAAAATAAAGAGATCGTTCATAATAGCGGCTGCTATAACACATACTAAAGAGGAACCAACTTGTCCGATTTGTTTGGGATTATTTAACGTACCAAGACAGCTACCGTGTGCTCACACATTCTGTCCGAGTTGTCAACAGTCCTACATAACAAGCAAGGCTACAGAACATGAGAAAAAAGGATACATTGAGTGTCTGTTATGTAGTAAAACAGCTGGCCATTTTAAACAGAATAAACCAACTAGTGAATGGGCGTCTCTCTTTCCAGCCGATACTATGATACAATCAATGTTACCCACGGAATCGAAAGTAGATCGTGTATGTGATGCTTGTAACTCTGAAGGGGCCTCTGTTACAGCTACAGGCTTCTGTGCTGTATGCGAAGAAGCAATGTGCGATGACTGTCTAAACGTTCACAGGAAACAGAAAATAACAAAACCTCACACTATTCTTACAACTGAGGAATTATTAAACAACCCACAAAATGTGATGAAATTTGCTGAAGGGTTTGTATGTTTTGAACATGATGGTGATGATCTAAAATTCTACTGCAACAATCACAAAGTTGCCTGTTGTGGAATTTGCTTTTTCGAAAGCCATAAAACTTGTTCTGATGTGAGAAAGTTGAAGGAGGAACTCCTTGCTCTGCTTCATGAAACCAATCCAAGTGAAATCATTGAAGAGTTGAAGAATCTAGAAACTCACTTAAAAAAGTTTATAGATTTAAAGGAGTCTAATATTAATGACCTCGAGTCACAAGTTAATGGACTTCCTGATCAAATTAGAGACATGAGAAAGAAAATCAATACTGCTTTGGACGAATTTGAGATGAAAGTGAAGACCGAGGGAAAGAGAATCCACAAAGAAGTTGCTATTAAAACACAAGAAGAGAACCATCAATGCTTGTCACTGATTCATGCCATAAGAAATTCTCAAATTCTCTGTGAAACAGTCCATAAATATGGAATTGATACACACAAATTCCTTACTGCAGAAAAAATAAAGTCACAACTACCTTTATATTACTCTCAGATCAGAGAAAAATACGAGAGGACAGACACATTGACAGTGGAGGTGAAATTCACTCCAGTGTTAGAATCTATTTTATCTCTCTCATCATCCGATATTGGAGAACTTATGACCATGACTAGCTCAACTCTTTCTATACCTGGTTTGATGAAACCAACAAAGGAGTGCCAGGTTGAGAAAGTTGAAACATTTAATGTTAATATCAGTGAAGGTAGACCATGTTATACTGGCATTATTATTCTCCCTAGAGACAGGGTGATGCTTGTTGATATGAAAAATAGTCGGTGCGTTCTTCTTAACGACTCACATCAAGTAGTCGCAAAATACACACTCACAGGAAGTGCTTGTAACATTTGTGTGGTGGGTGATGAGGAAGTGGCTGTACCTGTGCATAATCGGAACAAAATTCAGATACTGTCAGTCAAGGATGATGTCATTAGGCCAGTCAGAACAATAACAACTAAGCATAAATGCTGTGGAATTGCAGCAGCTGGGAAGGGAGAGATGGTTGTGGTTGGGGACTGTGGTAACAACAAGAAATGCTGGAGTCTGATCAAAGATGGGAGAGAGGTCAGTTATCCTGTTCAGCATGACTCAACATCTAGACTCTACAACTACATAGCTCTGAATAACTCTAAAACACGAGTCTACGTTACTGTGCCTGATAAACATTCCCTTCATTGTTCCAATATGGAAGGCAAGAAGCATTATACCTACAGTCCCGACAACCTCAAATTGCCCTTGGGAGTAGCTGTTGACAGGGATGACAACATCTATGTTGTTGGACACAACTCTCAAAACATTCATCAGTTATCAACAGAAGGGTGCGTCCTACAGGTTATAACTACTGGTGTGCCACGGGATCCATGGGCTATCTGTTTTGATAACATTAGGGGTACTTTTATCATCACAAGGTTTTCTGAAAGTCAAATCTACATATCTACCAACTAAAATAACAATTAAGACACAGAAATTGCAACAATCATGTCTCGTGTGATAACTGCTTTGTGCATAAAAGGGCCATTGAGGTCTGTAGAGGAACAAATAAATTCATCTATATTGTAAGATATTTAATGTTACTTCCGTAATATGATAATATTTTGGGTAGTTTAATATCCAAGACTTGTATGTCTTT
This sequence comes from Megalonaias nervosa, assembly GCA_016617855.1. Classification (NCBI taxonomy): domain Eukaryota; kingdom Metazoa; phylum Mollusca; class Bivalvia; order Unionida; family Unionidae; genus Megalonaias; species Megalonaias nervosa. The sequence goes on from JAECUM010054818.1 coordinate 8,435, forward strand.
ATTGTTTCTGCCTAAAGGTCTTTATACAGGAGAATGTAATTGGCATGTATGTACCATACCCTATTAAAATCTGCAAATGTACTAAAATAAAATTAAGGATACAGAAATTGCAACTATCATGTCCAATGAGATAACAGTCTTCTCTTGAGCAGAAGTCCGTACAAGTTTGCTTCAGCGTTCAAATAATTTAATCTTAAGCTACACTGCATTGTAAAATGATTAACATCACATACATAATACGATGATAATATTTTGGGTAGTTTTATGTACGAGACCAACACACATGATGATGATGTATTTGTTACTGTCAATGACAATGACAGAACGATGATGATTATGACAGTCTGATGATAAAAAATGAATAAATCTGATGAAATAATACTTAACACTGGATTGAAATTATTGGTGTTTGTGTTATTGGTCTATAACAACTTGTCAGCACCTGATGGGCTATATCTATGTATCTTTATGCAGGAGTACTCTGTATCTCTACATCTTTATTAGACAGAAGTGAGATGATAGTGATCTACCAAGTCCATGTGTATTTGCATGTCTTTCTATAGGAGCATAGTGTACATATGCATCTCTAAGCAGGAATACTCTGTACCTATACATCTTCATTAGAACTGGGTACAATGAAAAATGTTCTTTATGTACTGTAATACGTACCAAGGTATACCGCAATTATAATAGAAACCAATAATTCCACGTTCTGGGGCCTGGGAGCCTGACACTTTTTGGCTTAATAACTATTTGTCAATAGCTGGGAAAATAGCAGTAGATATAGAAGATGAAATTGCTATGTGTATGTTGATTGTTTTATAAGTTGTAAGCTAAGAACTTTAACTAAAGTGGGATCATTAACCTTACACCATAGCTGATACTGTGAAAGACATCATGCTGACACTACAGAGACTACTAATAAAAACCGGAAGCCTACACTATTGACATAATAGGCAGGGAAACTTTGAATAGGATATCAGCACGAAGGGACGATATTTACAAAGGCGAGTAAACATAAAAGTCAATAAATGAGAAAATATTTAGTGGACTTATACCACAACTATACTAGGGACCAAGAATTCATGTTCTTGGGCTTGGGTCCGACAATTTTGTGCTTAATAACTGTTTGTCAATAGCTGGAAAAATATCTTGCTCTAATTTAAAGCAAGTTACACCATATTGAGATAAAACAAAATATTTCAGCTCAAGATAAAATCATCATCCCCCACCAAAAATTAAATAGTCACTACGTATAGAAGATGAATTTGCTATGTGTATGTTGATTGTTTTATATGTGTAAACTATGAACTTTAACTAAAGTGGGATCATTAAGCCTACACCATAGCTGATACTCTGAAAGACATCATGCTGACAATGGAGAGACTGTTGATAAAAATAGGAAGCCAACACAAATGATATTATAGGCAGGGAAGCTTTGAATAGGATGTCAACACAAAGGGATGATATTTATAGAGGCAAGTAAACATAAAACACACTCAGTCAACAAATGAGAAAATATTTAGTGGTCTTAAGAAATTATATAAAGTTTGGACATAAAACAAGGGCTCTCCTGAAACGTTAAGGATGATTAGCAGTCTTGCCAAGGAATACATGTATTTATCACATAGCATAGGACAAAAAACAACTAAAACATATCTATTGCTTTTTGTGGTTTTTGTTTTCAAATCTATTTTCAAAAGTTGGAATTTCACCGAATATCTCACACATTTCTATTTAACCGCAGTGTTGGCATATGTGACACTTGCCAAACATGTGATAGAAATATCAAAAATATAATTATATTTCTAACATACATCATTAACTTATGACGGGCACAAATGTTTTGTAAAAAATGTTGCAAAACAATTACTCAGGAAGTTCCATACATTCCTTACTGACAGAATCGTCCAAAGTACCAGTACAGTGAAAACATACTGTGGTATGTACCAATGGAAAATTATGCATAGGTAAACTGGTATAGCAGTTATATCATCAACTCTAATCTTTTAATTGTATATCTATAAGTGTGTATACAGATGGATGCAATTGCCCTTTCTCTACCACTTCAGTCTGTGCTTATAATTATGATATCATTTCCTTACCTCAATATTAATAATTTCCATTTTACATGGTGGTGATAAAGTGAAACCTTTAATTTCAAGTTTCTTTAGGGTAAAACAAATTTCTCCTCCTAAGAAAATTCTAAACTGACAAATAGAAGATTCTTATTACTTAGAAGATAACAAGTTATGATATAAAAGTTTTGATATAGCATATTACATAGATTAACCACAGGCATTTCAAGATATATAATTTGTATTTACAGCAAAAGGTCTGTTTACGGTCTTTTTCAATTGTTGTTGTTGATTTGGGTATAATGCCATTTCTCAGCACAAGAAATATTATACATGGCGGCCAGTATAATTAGTGGATGAAAAACCCAAGAAAACCCTGCGAAGAACTAGCAACACATGGAAAATTACAGGCAGCCTTCTTACATACGAACATTGACCAAGCCCGAGATTAGAACCTACATGGACATATTAGGTGACAGTGATTCGTAAAGTTAAGTACTTTAGATCGCTTGGCCATTCAGACCACTGTTTTTTTTGTTATCCACATGTATATCTTGACACCAATATTCATAGAATTAGAAGAGAAGAAATAGTAGTAGTAGTACATGTAAATAGGTGAAAGAACAATGAGAGATGGACACCAATATTCAGCCCCTGCCAGATATCTAAATGACTATATTCCAAACAGGTACTTCCTTTTCACATAATACAATTATCTCAAACATTTCTTTTATGGGCATTGCAATTTTTTAAGTAAGTGATTATTTATTTATTTATTTATCTATTTATTAATTTTTTCAATTCATACTAATACATTTACAACATTATCCAGGTGATGTTACAACTTAACTGATTATGTTACATTTATTCTTTGATTTGTTTACTAAAGTTTGGGATGTAAAGGCAATCACAGTTGTGACTATCAAAGTATCATTCATGTGGAGCAAGTGCTGTTTATAAATGAGCTAGATAATTAGGTGTGACAGTAGGAGTTAAGCTATGACTGTTTTTGTGTTATTTGGAAAGCTGTTTTTGAAATAAATCCACTTAACTCCATGTTGTGGGAGAGGGCATTTATTTAGCTATCACAAGAAATGTCTGAATATGGTTTAATCTGATTGAGCAAACAAGAAACTTAAGCTCAGCTGAATGAGGCATACAGCTTGAGAGTGAAAACAACTAGTGCTGACAGTATGCTGCCTGATTAAAGATAACACAAATAATAATCTGAAATCTCCTTTTCATTTGTTAACTTCTGTGTGCAAATAAACAGTTTCAACTTCTTTAAGTCACCTAAGTAAAGTCTGTCATCAAAAGTGTTATGTATATCTATAATTTTCTTAATTTAATCTCATGACTATACACTGTAGCGATTATGTATAGCTACACTTTTCTGTACTTTCTATGATATTAAGAATGCACAATTCTGTATAATCTATTAATAGATGCTTACGTACATGTATTCAGTTACTAAGAATAATATTAGCAGTAAACATGTTGACAAGTCGTTTCCCATTGGGTGGGTAATGTGAGTTCTTTTACGATGTTTACGAGTAGTAGCAAAGTGCATATTTACCCCATTCTATTGATAGCTAGGGATTAACACTTATTTCATTTTTATTTCTTGTGTTCTTGTTGCAAAATCAAGTCTACAAACATATTTTATGTTGTGTTTACATATATTTTGCAATAAAGCATTTGTGTGGATTATTATGTGGAAATAAAAAGTGCTCATTGGCCTACAATATTTTTCTGGAACTAACATGAATTTTCCAAAGGAATTCTCGATAATGTCATTTTGACACATCAGAACTGTATGGAGACCAGCACATTTGAAAATTTGAAATTTATGTGGAACATTCCTTCTTTTGGACTTGAAAAGAACATATTTTAAGATTATTTTGGATTCAATTATAAGACTAATTTCCTCTTAAATTTTCTTTGTATAACACTGATCATTAATTGCTTGTTAAGTTTTACAAAACGTCTTGATTTTGCTTCTTTCTGATATTTATTTTATGACCATAGAGTCATAAGAAAACCAACAGTCACCCATTGGGTAATAGCTGTATCTAACTCTGAACACAGAAAGAGCAAGCCATGTGGTTATATTTTAGGCATTCCATATCATCACATTTTACCCATTAAATAGAATTTATGAACATATTTCTTTATTCATCACTAGATGATGTTTGTTGGCTGTATATATTTGACAGCCTGTACATCAGTAGCTCTCTTTCATCTTTCATTCCACTTCCACTATTACATGCACTACTACTATTTCTTCTCTTCTAAAGTACTGCTAGGACTTCTAATATTGCTATAAACAGAAATCTTGAACTTAACAAAGTATGTATGCCTCAGATAATAAGAAGGATGATGATAAATCAGTATATAAATAAATGAAGAAGTTATTGTAAATTGGTCAAACACCTTGGTGATGCTAAATTCTTCTCACTGGCAATGGAAGTTATACATATTTAAAATAAAAAGAACAAAGCAGATGAAAATCACATATATTTATTGATTCTGAAAACAATTTATATCAACCTAATTTATATTAATCCCATATATTCATTTACAGAAGCATTCCCTTAACAACCATGAAGTCAGTGTTTGTTTCCTTTTTAAACATGTTATTGTCAATCACTTAGGTACTCTTTATGTATCTTGGAAAAAACAATTATCAAAGCATTACAAAATTATAGTACATGGAAATATTTCTATGATTTTTTGTCACAATTTTCATAGACGATGAAAACTTGGTTAAGAAAATAATTAAAAGTGTTGCAATTTTAATAGTGTCACTGCTCTTTAGTTATTTCATACACTACACAGGAGTGAAAAGCCTGGAACTGTGTCATTATTCACAATCAGTAAAGACAAAAGCAATTTTAAATAAAACAATTCAAATTTTAACAATGCTTATGTACTTTGTCAGTAAATTAATTTCTTACTTTTAATTCTCTCTCTTTTCAAGTAAATTTAGTAATGACTCATCTTTGAAATATTCTTCCTGTTGCACATTTTATACTTTGATTACTACAACAGCATGTGCACTTAACATTATATGTCATCAACACATCTAAAACCTGTGCTAGAAAAACTATGCATGCCTGAGGCCTGTCTAAATCGTATATGGGCCCCTGCTATTCAGAGAACTACTTGTCAAAACTAGATGGCCCTATGCTTTAGACATACATACATTTTACAAGGGCTCTCTCCCACCTCAAACTATTTGTCAAAGTTGGTCGGTTTTTCTTATATCCGAGGCCTGTCTTAATGTTATATGAAACTCCCTTCCACTGAGAACTATTTGTCTATGTTTGTTTGCCCTATCCTTGTCTAATACTTATATGGGCCCGAATATCACTGAGTTCTACTTGTCAGTATTATGATGCAATGTGAATTCATTTATTTCAGTGGGTACTTAAATTTGCAGACTAAGGATGCAGTCCTATGTTTCCAACTGAAAGATCATTGTTGATCGGGTCCTATGTTTCCCATAGAAAGATCATTGCTGGTCAGGTCCTATTGTTTCTACAGAAGGATCATTCTTGGTCAGGTCCTATGGTTCCTACCGAAAGATCATTGTTTGCCAAGTTATGTTTCTCACAAGGAGATCATTACTGGTTGGGTCTTTAGGTTGTGGTTTTAGAAAACCACCAAACACATGAAAACTGATACCCCATAATAATGACGAATACACAGTAATATGATACATTTTGATAAATGTTTTATTTATTTATGTTGAATGAGCCATGTTTTCCAACACCTATCTCAAGGGATGCAACACCTGAAAAAGAATAAACGGTATAATGTGAAAATGTGAATATCTAATATTAAATTAATTAATAAAACATAAAGTCTGAAAAAACAACATTTCACAAGAAATGCCAATCTAAAATTTAGAATAACAGCCCTGAATTTAAAATGTTAGCAACCAAACACAACATTGTTCATCCAGTTCAACTACTACTTTGAAACAAATCATTAAGACATTACTGAAAATATAAGTCTGAATGTCGCTATGTTCAAAGACAGTCATGATGCCAAAGATGGTGTTACAATTCCCAACAGTATATCGTATCATTTACTGCTACAAATTCTGACCTTGGACCAAATCTGAAAGTGATGTCCACTGGGAGATTTTTAAGAATACTGCAATATTCCACAACAAATATGCCATACTTGTTATGTGCTAGCTGATATGGATCTATGGCAATTTAATCTGCATTTTATCTCACTTTTTCCACACCATTTTAGGCATTTTCACGGGAGTCAAGTCAGAGCAATGGTTATATCCAAAGGTTAGAATCTGCCAAATATTCTCAGCGGCAGCATAGAGTAACCTATTATTATAGGGTCTATAAAATTTAAATGATCTTACAGCAAGAACTACCTGCATTAATTTGACAGGAAGATAATCAGGCATAACTATAGCATTAACAAAATCTGACTTGGTACTCTCCAATTTGCACCGACTTGGTACTCTTCAATTTGCACTGCTTTTCACAGCACTACCCAGATCTGACGGCTTACATGCTATGTGTTAGAGGACCAAGTGTCGTAATCTAGATCTATGGGCACATTAAGTGGCAGTTTATATTGGGCTGTATTAATTATATTAAATATTACTTATGTGTTGCAGTCAGTGTGGCTCTGGGTCTGATGCTCAAAAATGCACCAGCAGATCTGGGTTTGCGTTAATTATGCTGCTTATCAGTTTCAGCATTCGGTGTAGACCAGGACCTGTAGGTTCATTATACAGATATGGTTTTGGGTCTATGTTACTTTACTGTCTTTATGACTTCACACTATCAAAGAAGATCTGGACCTGTAGGCTCTTCATAAATGAGAAGATCTGGGTCTATGTTATTTGTTGTCAAGATCTGGGTCTATGTTATTTGTTGTCAAGATCTGGGTCTATGTTATTTGTTGCATTCATGACATTAAGTTAACAGTGCACTTCAAGTCTTGGTGAAATAACCATATATGTCTCATGAATGATTTGTAATGATATAATGACAGAAATGACCGGCAAAGGACTTCATGACCCAACAACAACAGATCTACTTTAAACAATGCAATGTGTCTGCAGTGTACCAACTGAATAACCTATATTTGTGATGAATGAGTTTGCTGTGCAGTCATTTTATCACAGTTTGTAATTAAATTTAAATAAATAACTACATATCTGCTTTTTTGTTCATCAGCTTGGAGTCAATAATATGGCAGTATGCTCTCACTTGTAATTTTTATAATCAGTAGAATTTCCCAAAAGGAGATTATTTTACAATGGTGAGCTTGACTAAGTTCTCATACTGACAAGTCTATATCACCAAAATGCCATGAATGTTTTACAACTAGAATTAAAAGTTGTTCACTAGATTTTAGTCATAGGTCATTTCCTTATAGTTCACAAACAAGTGCTGTCAATATTGAAGAATGTACATGACCATTCTGCTAGGTTAGTTGGGTGTCAAGTGTGAAGCTATGTTTGTGCAATCTTAAGTACACCAAAGTACCATAATACTTCTATCATAGTTTTCTTGTTAAAAAATAAATTAACTGAAATCAAGAGTTAATGCAACTTTGCTGGTACATTATGTTTTGCATGTTAACTGATTCTATATGATATTGTATATTAACTGCCAGTAATGGAATTTTCAACACTAAGGAAAATAGCATCAGTTTCCATAAGTGTGCAAATTTAACTTGGGATGTGGAAAGAAAAAGATATTGTCCATATTAGACACATACCAGCTCATTGCTTGAAATACATATAGGGTTATCTGCTATGGTTGATCTTTATCTGCCAGCTCATTATGCAGTGGCAGATTTGTGTCTATGTTGTTTGCAGTTGAGTATATAAACGCACAAGTCACAGCAGGAATAATGACTGTCTATGATGTGCTGATTATTAGTGGTGGAAAGATACAACTGTACCATGTATTAATATGTATCACAACACTAAAACCTCATCGTATGGTATATGTACTAATATGTCTCTCAATATTAAAAGTGTCAATGCCATAGTACATTCTGATATCAGCACAATATCTCAGTGGAGATTATAATACTTGCAAATATTCTGAGCTATAGTGTCTGGAATACATTTTTGTACCCATTTAATTTTCAAACATTGCATTTTGAAAATCACTTTTAAAATTTCTTTTTACAGAGAATGTTTGCCAATTTAAAACTTTGCAAATACGGATACAAAACTCTGCAACAACAATTATAAATATGTCTTTTTCACATAAAACACTGAGTAGAAAATTATGAATATTTCTATACCTGGAAAAATATAAAAAGGACATTTGATAGCAAATTATGTCTCTGTGGAACTACTTTCCCAGTCACATTAATATTAGGAATTACTTTCACTACCTCCTGAATCCAGTCCTACCCAAACTGATTCTTAAACTGGAGAACAGAAGGAGCCTCACACACACCAGATGGTAGCCAGAGTGTAGTAAAGGAGGTAAGTCATTTTTTTGGCATTAGGAGGCCTAGAGGAAAAGGCATGTTGCGACACTCAGTGAAAGTTTTGAAGTGGCATTGAAACTTCTGTCCACAGTGTAATACAGATGGGAAAATATACTGAAGGCAGTGAAATCTTTGACAAGGCTAGGCATGTCCATATTATAGGTGTTGCTGTGCTACCTGTACAGATATGAAGAAAAGGTGGCCGGAAGTTGACTTGCCAAAAACAACGCCTGATTATACCTGGATCACTCATTTTTGTTTTTTAAGTGACCATCCATTCTGGCAATCTTCAAAGATTGGGGTAAAGCTCTGAAGGATGGATGCATGTTATTATCATATAAAGCCTTGACTTTTTATGATAGACTTATAAACGGCAGTAGGGATCATTAAGCAGAGGATAAAATTTGAAAAATGTACTCTATAGCTGCTTCAATACTGAATTCAGATTTATAAGGAGACTAAATCAGAAAGGTTAGTTGACTTGAGGGTCCTTGTTCTCTAAAGAATATATCCCATGGTATGTCGTACCATAAGGTAAAGATGCGGCTGTATCATCAGCGTGCATTGCCAAGAATTTTCAGCATGGGAAGGCTACAAAGGTATTCTTGGGATATCATGGGTCAGCTGGAATGGCATAGATGGATGGGTCAGTACAGCAGGCTGGCTGGCTTGGCTGATTAGCTACTGCATTTGTAAGCATTGAATGAACATTACAGATATAGCCGATGGGTTGTACAGCCAGAAGGTCTGGTGGATGGCCAGCTGGCTGGTTGGCCAGTCTGGGCAGTAAAGTCAGCACAAGACATGGTCAATGATGGTACAGGCAGACAATGTCTGAAAACAGAACCTGTACCATATCTAATGTGTCCATATGATGGGTGAATCTGTTGACAGCCATGTCAGGAAACTTAGTACAGATGTCAGCTTGTTGGCCAGGCAGATGAATGGGTACATAAACAGCCAGATACAGCGAAAGTTAAAACAAATTATGTCTGGTATATGGTGTGTAATATGGACATAATGTATTGTACAGTCACCAACATAAATAATTGGGACATAAGGAGTTGTGGACCTTTACAGTCATCAAACAATGAAGAAATAGCAAGACTGCTACACCAACCAATAAACAGCCATGCCTCTTTCAGTCATGAAACAATGAATAAATAGTGAGACTACTACACCTACCAATGAGCAGCCATGCCTCTTTCCAACATTAGTTCGGCTTATTATACTCAACCATCACTGGGTCATGAATCGCTTAAGTATATATTGAATGTGGTACACCAGCAATGAGCCGTCATGGCTCTTGTCTTCTTTAATTACTTTATGCAACTTGCTGGAGAAAGCATCAGGCCTATTTTACATTCCCAACCCATCAGAGAGTCACGAATCACTTAAGTATATATTGAGTGTGGTACACCAGCAATGAGCCGTCATGGCTCTTGCCTTCTTTAATTACTTCTTACAACTTGCAGGATAATACATCAGGCCTATTCTACTTCCCCAATCCTGTAAAGGGTCATGAATCAATTAGGCATATAATGAGTATGGAGTCATCATGACTCATGCTTCCATTAAGCGGGCCTATTCTACATTCCCAAGCCATTAGAGGGTTATGAATCAATGAAGTGTATAATGATTCACCAATGACTGATGCTTCCATTAGTCAGGATTATTATACATTCCTAAACATGTACAGGATACTTTGATGTCCCAGAAACTTTGCTACAAATTTACTTTACTGCATTTCAAATGTATTCCAACCTGTTACTCTACCAAAATCTCCATTGGCTAGTCCCATTTCAAGTGCTTCGTTTGTCCCAACCAGTCTGCCAGTAAGAATTAGATCCAGGGCACAAGACAGTCCTATTAGCTTGGTAGGTCTAACAGTGCCTCCTTCTACAATGGCCACACCTGTAACAAAAAAAAGTACTTTGCAAAGATTGTTTTAGTGTTTTATAGCACAATGTCACAAATATGTTATGCCATGCCTTGGCAACTGGAATAAAGTGCCTAGCCTAAGGGCACACCATACAAGCTAAGATTCAAACCCAAACACTTTGGGAACCTATCATAATGTTGGGAATATAAGATCAAGGAAAATCATATATGACTGATTGGTCATGTGACTTTTTCTGACCAGTCTTTATGTTCCTTCATCTGGATTTTTTGACTTTTTAAACATAGATTTAAAAATTATCCAGTCATATCGCTATGATGTCTGCAGCGCAGCAGTTTATAGTGAAGTCTAGCACTGAGGCATCATGCCACAGACATGGAGCATCACGTCCCAACCAGTCACATTATCCTGACACCAGGCCGACCAGTCCTAACACTAACCTCTTAATGCTGATCGCCAAGCGAGGCAGCTGCTAGTACCCATACTTATGAGTCTTTGGCATGACTCAGCCGGGGTTTAAACCCGTGACCTCCCACATCCGAGGCAGATGCTCTAACCACTGAGGCCACCAGAGTGATCCTATTTTGCTTGATCATCATACTGCTACTTAAGAAGTTTTTTAAAAAGACATTTATATTCTTTAATGTTTTATCCTTTAATGTTAATCTTCATAAACATCTTATCAATTTTAAAAGTTAATGCAAATCAGATGATTGTGATATAGGTCACACGGACATGTTATGTCAGCTCTATCTAGGTACTCCATCACTTTGCACAATGACTAATAGATCTGTTTATGTTACTGACCAATTTTTCATTGGAGACTTCTGAGAGTAAAAGCACAGTGACATACCATGTTAGCTTTCTATGCGTGTTCCATCACTTTGGATAATATCTGATTGACTTATATGTTTACTTCATTTACCAATTATTATTTCAATATTGTATGCCCATCCAGAATTATTATTATATCAATATTATATACAGAGGAAAATATTCTCTAAATGGCATCTGACATGCTTACTATGAAATTACATAAAATGTTTTAGTCTTACATGTATACATAACAATTATTTGTCTGTTGGACTCACTGGCTGTACTTTAATGGCACTATTTTGACTTTATCATATCAAGGAAATGGGAGCTAAATACATTTCCCCCAGTCACACCAAGGACCAACTAAGGAAGTCAACCACATAAGTCATACACATAAATGACACACCAAGGATGAACTAAGTCAACCATATGTGTGTATATATATATATATATATATATATATATATATATATATATATATATATATATATATATATATATATATACTTGTCTTTTGTATCAAAGACTTCTTGAACATGGCAACAAGAGGTTGTATAAATAACCCCAAAATAGTCTGCTATATTTGTGGCAGTTTTGAGGTCCAGAAGCAAAGATTGAAGATCACAGTTTTGTCAAGAAAGTGGATGATGTATAGCTTGGAATTGAGCTTAGAGATCAAAATAAGTCGTGGGCTCCACATAGTTTTATAGTACATACCATGTTTCATGAGACACAAACACTTGTCTGAATACAAGTACATACATGTTTCATGAGAAACAAACATTTGTCTGAAAAAGTTCATACCATGTTTCATAGGACACAAACACCTGTCATAATATAACTATATACCACTTATTATGATACAACTACATGCTAAATTTGGTGGACAAACACTTGTCATGATACAACTAAACCGCACATTTCATGGGACACAAACACTTGTTACAGTATAACTATATACCAAGTTTAGGACAGAAAGACTATTCATAATACAGCTGTATGTCAAGTTTGATTGGACACAAACACTAGTCATGATACAACTACATACCAAGGTTGGAACAGAAAGACTTGTGATGATACAGCTTCATAGCATGTTTCATGGGGCACAAACACTTGTTGTGATATAACTATAAACCAAGTTTAGGATAGAGAGACTTGTCATGATACAACTGTATATCAAGTTTCATTGGACACAAACATTAATTATGATACAACTAAATAACAAGTCTGGGACAGAAAGACTTGTCATGATACAGCTTCATAGTACGTTTCATGGGCACAAACACTTGCTGTGATATAACTATAAGCCAAGTTTAGGACAGAGAAACTTGTCATGATACAACTTACATCAAATTTCATTGGACACAAACATTAATCATGATACAACTACATACCAAGTTTGGGACAGAAAGACTTGTCATGATACAGCTACATACCATATTTGGGACACAAACACTTGTCATCATCCAACTTAATGCCAAGTCACATGGTACAAAAAACAGTCATTATACAACTACATACCAATTTTGGGACACAAACACTTGTCATGGTATAATTTCATGCCAAGATTCATGAAAATATCTTAAATTATTGTCCAGATAAGTAGAGTGTGTGGGAGGGATACACATAATGTATGACAAAAATGTGGATAATTCTTTAATTGCTGATCAAAACTCCTCCATTGTCAGAGGACACAATGTCTAGCCATGATATAAATGCAAGTCAAGTTGCATGACAAAATCTCAAAGGGTTCAGGAGTTTTAAAGTAAACAAAAGTGAGATATGTGGACAAATGGACAGATGAGCATGCTGACTTCAGCATGCTCCTGCCCACCACCAATTCATTTGCAGGCATATACAAACTTCATTTATGATGTTATTGGTCTGTTTAGCTTTGAAAAACAGCACAACTGAAATTGAGAATGACTCTACCTCGAACAAGTTTCTTGTGTTTACATTGGTTATGTTAAGTCATGGGGAGAGGTAGATCAACATCTTATCAAGTCAGTAAGTAAAATACAAAGCTTTAAGATTATAAGGAATTCTAACTCTCACTCAGGTGAAACTCAGAATCACTGAAGATGATTGACTAATGTCAAATCATTTACCAGATTACTGGATACAATAATCTAATGTCAGATCACCGACCACTCAGATGTTGGAATTTGAATGGCTGATCGATGTCAATTCACTGACAAATCAGATGACAGACTTTAAATGGTTGTTATCAAATCCACGAAAATTCAGATATCATGTACCAATTGGTTGATATTAAATCACAAACCAATCAGATGTCAGAATCAGATTGGCTGATGTCATATCATGGACCACATGTTAAAACTTTGAATTGTCTCTAAGTGAAAAACTTGAGTCCTGATGATTGTGACAAACCTTTGAATAACACCATATAATGTCATCAAGCTGTTAAGAGTTGGCCGTGTAGCCACAAGAAAATCTTAAAAATATCATCTGAATGAAGTTAGTGTTATAGGTGGGGTACATGGGATGGATGACTTGTTAGTAAGTATGACCAAAGGAAATTTTAGTGCGTGAAAAAGTTAAAATATACAAGTTTGAATGCACAGGAAATAACAGATATTCAGTGTGTAAAAAAGTTAAAATTATACAAGTTTGAATGGACAGGAAATGACAGAATAGCAGTGCCAATATTAGGGTTCTAACTACCCAGAAGCTGGT
>JAECUM010054821.1:0-26182 GCA_016617855.1 Megalonaias nervosa
TTTTGAACTTCTGACTGAGAAGTGTATTGTACAAGACGAAACAAATAAATGAGGTCACAGCAAAAAAAAAGGTGTTCTATTTAGATTGAAACTCAGTTCGTATATTGTAATAAATGAAAAAGAAATGAATCACAGCTCAATACCATTCCTTTTCAGAAGAATAACTTTTGACCATATGGAATTTGACGGCTGTGATAAATGTTTCATATTTGAGATGAATCGTGAATCAATTCGTTTCCCATTAGCAAAATATATTAGAAAAAGAATGTGTAGATAAGGATAAGTTTTTTCATTCTCTTGACAGCTATTGTACCAAGTACGAAAACAATGGAAGAACAGTCAGTATTTTTAGACGATTGTTTCATGCCTAACAACATGTTGTACCTGACAGCTACAGGAACATACTCTGTTTCTTTCCGACTTTATTGTTTCTATTGACAGAATAATTACATCTACTGCCTAGAAACATATTTGCGCTCTATTTCTATGTTGTCTCCGTTTATGCTTTCGAAATTCCTACAAACATTGGCATAAAATCAACCATATACTTTCTAAATAATACTCGGACTGACAAATTCATAAACTGCTTGCATCTAATTCGTTCCAGATTTCTTCACAGAAAACTAAATGTACGTCAACATAATCGGTACAATTTTTACATTAAGGAGAGGAACTACTTCATTCTTGAATAAAAAGATAAAAATGAACCTAATCTGTTCATATTTACTCTTAAAATTAAGATTATACTTAGTAATAAAATTGCTTCAATTTGTTTTTATTAAAGCCATGCAGGAATATTATTAAAATATACGAATATGTCACTGAAGTCATCGAGTGTTATTTCAACACCCAAATCTTTTATTCTTCGCATGCCCATGACCTGATATTCGTCTGCCAAATATATAACTATTTGGGACGTTTTAGTATGATAACGTCCAAGCCTCTTTTAGACAAAGTTATTCCACTCTCATCGAAAAGAGACGAGGATGTTCTTTCTGATTGATGTAGAAAACGCCCTCATGTGCTAAAAATAACGTCATAACTTTGTGTAAGCCAAAGACGTAAAGAATGAGTCATTTGAATGTATTTCGATCTGTTTCTTGTATTTTTCGTCCCATATTCAACCGTATCTTATCTTTTTGATTATTCCATAATAAATCAAAGAGCCGCGATGTTTACCTGGTTCGCCGGACTCACAACCTAAATTGTGCGGGTTCAAATCATACTATCGGATCAGCTCTAGTTGGTTACAGTGGTGTGTCCTTCGACAAGGCACTATACTAGAATTGCCACGGCATTAAACATCCTACTAGTGTTCCTGTGCCGTGTCCTTGGGCAAGGCACTATACTTGAATTGCCACGGCATTAAACATCCTACTAGTGTTCCTGTGCCGTGTCCTTGGGCAAGGCACTATACTTGAATTGCCATGGCATTAAACATCCTACTAGTGTTCCTGTGCCGTGTCCTTGGGCAAGGCACTATACTTGAATTGCCATGGCATTAAACAACCTACCAGAGTTCTTGTGCTGTGTCCTTGGGCAAGGCACTATACCGTATTTGCCTTGGCACTAAACAATATATTAGTATTTTGCGCTGTAAAGCACCATAAAAAGAACAAAACTCACTCCAGGGTTCTGAAAAGATAAAAATTATTCGACTCCTTTAATGCATTTTGTTTGAATAAGCATTTCTATAGTATTGTCAATATCTACAACTTTCTTTTTCATATCAATACAACAAAATTACAAAATCAAACTGTTTCGTTTGTTTGAGAACAGAACAAACCTCTGACATTTAAAAAGAAAGTTACATGGATTTTCCAATGTTCAACCATTTAGCACCCTGGTTATCTAAAACATCACGTTTTTGTGACTAATGTTCCATTGGACCTTGAAAAAAAATTGCAAAAATCTACCTGCAAAAGGTGAATCAATACTCTATTTTATTTCAGCTATTTATTTTATTGAGTTTTCATTTCGATTTCTATCAAAGATGCCGTCAGCATGAAAGCCAAGGTTTAAAATTCTCAAAACAAAGTTTCACGTTTTTTAAATAAGTACAGTCCAAGCTCCTCAATAACTATCCGAACTGTAATCTGTCCAAATATACAAGCGACAATATAAACTCTTCTTCTTCCTCTAATTAATAATAATAATAATAATAATAATAATAATAATATTATTATTATTATTATTATTATTATTATTGTTGTTGTTGTTGTTGTTGTTGTTGTTGTTGTTGTTGTTACTAAATTTATTTGCAAATTAGTTGTAGACGTTACAGTCAATTATCATCCAGAATGGTTACATCTGGGTTTTGAACACAACAGAGGATTGTTGCGTGTTCTGGCAAATTTCCAGGATGCTGATAGGCGCACTTATTTCTCATTCTCCTTCAACAACCGCACGATTATACACCTGTCAACTTCTTTCTCAATGCATTGCGTAACAAAAGGGTCAAAACGACTGGTACCGTACCGGTGGTATTCAATTATTGTTGTAGTTTTGTATACGTACGAGTATCGCTGCAATGCATATCGTTGCAACTATACATGAATATCGTTGGAACGATTATAACACCGCTACAACAACACCAGTTTTAAAAATAATGTTACAAAGGCAAAAAACATCAGTGCTTGAAATACTATTGTAACATTGAAGGGCACAAGTGCTAATAATATCGTTGTGACGGTAACGTGTCCTTGCAAAGGAAAACAAGTATAGTTACATCAAAATTAAATTGATTTTGCAAGGATTTTGACCCTTATGGGAAATCATACTATAGTCTTGTGGTTGTTGTTGGTTCAACGCCAATTTCTAGCACACGATAGGCTGGCTGTACATTGCGGCCAGTATAACTGGTGGAGGAACAAATCCTGGAAGACCTCGGTAACAACCACCGACCCAAGGGAAGCTGCTAGCAAGTTTTCTCACATACCCATATTGGCCGAGCCCCAGGCTTGAACCCACGCGGACAGAGGTGAGATGGCAGTGATCGGTATGGCTAGCGCATTAGTTCATTCTACCCCCCCGCCCCCCCCTCCCCGGGGCGAATGAGATCATTGTTAAATGCAGCTAATTCATCTTACATTGTAACTCCAGGTCTCTTGATTTGTCGTACACGGGCTAAAAACTACTACATTTCATTTAAAATCCAAATTACATGTTGTCTGGGACAACGGTTTCCAGTTCATTGTCCATCTTCTATTTATTAGTGTTTGTAGTTAGACAGATTTTATAATTTAAGTAACAGTTATGGGGGAGGGGTGTGTGTCAAGAATTCTTAAAAACATTACTTTAATGTCCGGGAGAATGAGACTGAAATTCTGGAATTGTACCAAATGATGGAATGTTTGCTGATTATGCTCTGTACTCCTGTATGATCTTTAAGTGATAACTGAAAAGTTAAAACACTTTTCAAGTTTACAAAGAGAATTTATTCTGTAAAATTCCGTTGCAAGTAAGTATGGAACATTCTAAGCATTACAGAGTGAGAGATAAAAGTAAGAAAGAAGCAGCCGTAATATTAGAGTGAAGCTATCAGACATTGTAAGACTCACAGAACCGTTAGACATTGTAAGACTCATTGAACCGTCAGACATTGTAAGACTCATAGAACCGTCAGACATTGTAAGACTCATTGAACCGTCAGACGTTTTAAGGCTCATATGTTTCTTATGACTGATATACTTTTGCTGATTTTGGTAAAAAGGCCCTATCCAGTCGATCTAACAAAATTTAATTTAACTGATTTTGGTAAAAAGGCCCTATCCAGTCGATCTAACGAGATTTAATTTAACTGATATTGGTAAAAAGGCCCTATCCAGTCGATCTAACGAGATTTAGTTTAACTGCTTTTGGTGAAAAGGCCCTATCCAGTCGATCTAACGAGATTTAATTTAACTGATTTTGGTAAAAAGGCCCTACCAGTCGATGAAACGAGATTTAATTTAACTGATTTTGGTAAAAAGGACATATCCCGTCGAGCTAAGGAGATATAATTTCGCTGATTTTGGTAAAAAGGCCCTATCCAGTCGATCAAACGAGATTTAATTTAACTGATTTTGGTAAAAAGGCCCTACCAGTCGATCAAACGAGATTTAATTTAACTGATTTTGGTAAAAAGGACATATCCCGTCGATCTAAGGAGATATAATTTCGCTGATTTTGGTACAATAGCTCGATGCAGTTTTTCAAAGGAAAAAAATAACTTTAGCTTATTTTTGTAATAAAGCCCTATCCAGTCGATCAAAGGATATTTAGTTTAACTGAGTTTGGATGAGAAAGCCATATCCAATCGGTCAAAAGAAAAATACTCTAGCTGCTTTTGATAAATAGGCCCTGTCCAGTCAATAAAATGATATATATTTTAGCTGATTTTCATAAAATGACCCTATCCAGTAAATAAAACGTGATATATTTTAGCTGATTTTGGTTTTTAAAAATCTATCCAATCGAACAAAGGAGATTTACTTTAGCTGATTCTGATAAACGGCAATATCCATTCGATCTAAGGAGATTTACTTTGGCTGATTGTGGTCAAACGGCTATATCCAGCCGATCAAAGGAAATATACTTTAGCTGATATTGGTAAAATGGCCCTACCCAGTCGATAAAAGGAGATATACTTTAGCTGCCATTGGTAAAATGGCCCTATCCAATCGATAAATGGAGATATACTTTAGTTGCCATTGGTAAAAAGGCCCTATCCAATCGATAAAAGGAGATGTACTTTAGCTGCCACTGGTAAAAATGCCCTATCCTATCGATAATAATAATAATAATAATAATAATAATAATAATAATAATGAGGACTTTGCATAGCGCCTAATCTTTAGAAGCTCTAAGCGCTTTACAACATTTGACAACACTTAAAAAACATATATAATGATATGATTACAAAAATAAAAACAAACACCACGAAATTAGGAAACAGAAAACATGCTGTAAATATTTAACGTAAGGATACATTATTAGGTCTTTAAGACTGTTCTTGCAGTTGAAATAGGTAAGTTTTAAGAGCGCTCTTGAATGAGATCATTGTGTCTTTGTGTCTAAGTTCAGCAGGCAATTCGTTCCACGTTGCTGGGCCCTGGTATGCAAAAGAACATTGTCCATATGATTCATTTTCATAGTGGGAATAATGAGAATACGAGTGTCAGAAGAGGAGCGTAAGTATCTGCTGGTGTGTACACATGGGTGAGGTCAGATAGGTATGTTGGACTGGAGCCCGTCAGTGAAACGTAGTATAGAGAACAAATTTTGTGTTTAATTCTGGATCGAATGGATAGCCAGTGTAGGGTACAGAGCAGGAGGGAGACGTGCTCTGATCGTGGTACTCTAAGGATGATCTGAGAAACTGTATTTTGAACTTTTTGAAGTTTCTGGAGTAGATATTGAGACGAACCAGACAGAATTGAGCAACAATAGTCCAGTCTTGAAAGTACTAAGGAACACACAACTGTTTTAGTGGCATCAACTGAAAGATACTTGCGAAAGGAGCTGATGCGTCTCAGCTCAAGATATGCAGCCTTGCATATGTTCATGACATGTTGGTGCAATGAGAGAGTACTGTCGAGAGTAAAGGAGACATGCTTTAGCTGCTTTTTATAAAAGGGCCCTACCAAAAAGGATATAATTAACTTGGTTGTGGTAAAAAGGCTCCATCCAATTGATCAAAGGAGATACAATTCAATGAGATGCATCCGATGAAACAGCAGTTCACTAAATGTTCTCACAATAATACATAAATGATGACCGAAATGATGTAGTCCACTTCTTAGAACACTTATACACATTCGAACCGGCACGTACCGACGATCTTACCCGAACGTATTCGCTAGCTTAAGGGCTGTTAAAAAATGTGCCGATAAAACTTTGATTTAAAAGAATAACAACAGCAGCTATATCATAACCTTTTGAAGACAAACGAATAAAAAGTATTTTTCATTCAGTTAAGTTTTCATTAACTATTGGATAAGTCATCCTTTCTCAAATTATTCTTCTTTCGATGGGAACTTAGCCAGCACTAAATCTCCTGTGAAATGTGGAAGAAATTTTCAGGCATGGAGCTTTAATTTTGTTGTGCCACTTTCTCTAGTGATTTTTTAAAGTTGTCACTTGTAAATGAAAATGACCCCGCTGGACAGTGTTTAGTAGAGTTTCTAATCCCACAAAAACTATTGAAAGTTTTCAAGTAGATGTCAGGGAGCGTGCATAAGCATGGTTGTATTAGCAATCGTAATGATCAAGAAACATTATCAATGTAATATAAATTTAAATAATTTATCATTCAGTTTGTAATATTAAATTACATCCCAATATGGATATACATTACAAATGACTAGTGAAAGATGCAGTGAGTTTGTTGACTAATTAGCGGCAATAGTATATATTTACGTGGATACGGCAAGGTAGCTATGGTTTCAGATACAAATGTGACTCCACAGCAATTTGAGTCTCACACAAACCTTATTAGTTCGTTCATATTTACTTATATTTCATCCTGAGAGCATGAAAGGGCATGGTCTAGTAAATATATACAAAATGTAGTTATCAGCAATTTATACCCTTAGATCCAAATATTGCAGTTACAACGACATTTTAAATATTTTGTTTTACCACACCCTATACACACATTCCTGCAAGGAGGACACGTAATATTTGTAATGGATTCTAGGATACGGACACTGGACCACATTCAGACATCTAGAGGGATATGGGTTGGGATGGGGGGGGGGATAAACACGCAATAATTAGCATAAGTAATTTGTTTCCATGGTGAGCTATGAAAGTGGTTTGGTGTTGCTTTGGTGTTGCCTAGGTATTACTTTTTTATTGCCCATGTGATGACTCTCAAAACGAAGGGGGTGATTATTGCTTCCTGCACGTGGGGTGCCTGGAAGGCAGTCAAAGGTCAATTCAAGAAACATTTGAATTACAATTAACATTTTCAAATATTTTCATAACAAACTTCATATGCGACGGCAAACCGTTGCAGTTTTGCTTGCTTTTGTTGTTGTTCTTGATTGTGCTGTCGACAATAATAATGATACTACTACCACTACTACTACTACTACTACTACTACTGCCAATAATAATATATTATCATTATTATTATTATTATTATTATTATTATTATTATTATTATTATTATTTCTTTCAGGTTATTGGCCCTTTGATTCGCTACTCTGTGATCTCTATGTGACGTCAGATGTTTTAATGTGTACGTCATCAATTTTACACCTATGTGCTATATCCTTTGAAAGATATCTTGCGATCCGGTCTCCTCTGAAGTCTAGGAAAAGATCGAAGACAACCGTCATTGCAAAACTTATTTTGGTGTGGGCGGTAGCTATAGCAATCTCTAGCCCTATCATGATTTTAGGTCTTGTAGACGAGGCAAACATCTTGAATGATAATCAGTGTATTCTCAGCAATTCAGATTTCATTGTGTACGGTTCTGTAGGTGCATTTTTCATACCTCTAGTGATCATGGTGATATTTCTTGGTTTAACAATTCAAATCCTGCACAGACAAGCACAACTGTGTGATCCGACACACAGAGAGGGTGAACCAATGATGCGGAGGTTCACCTGTAGAAAAACATCCAGAAATATCATAAAAGAATACGCTACGAGGTCGGTCAGTTGTCCTGTAATGCAAGATGACCAGTGTAGTAGCCTCACAAATTCAAGGATATCTATGAAAGGTACTCTAATGAAAACAAGCCGATCTCTGCCTCTTAATGCTTATTTGGAAGAAAAGTCAAGGGAAAGTTCGGAGTTTTCCAAACAGAGTAGTTTTCATTCGGAAGACTCAACAATTATCGAAGAGGAAATTGGTGACACAGCAGCATCATCAGCAACAGAAATGGACCAATCTTCGGGTTTCCCAGCCTTGACTTCAACAAGTCAGAGCCCACGACGTCAAAACAACAGCGTGCCTTTACGTCTGCATGAACTTGTGAAGAAGCACACCAGCATGTCTCAGTTTGGCTTTAAACGCGATTCACTTAAACAAAGGCAAGTTAAAAATAGCGTAAAAACTGAACAAAAGGCATCAAAGGTACTTGGAATCGTTTTTGCCTTGTTTGTGGTGTGTTGGGCGCCATTTTTTATTGTAAACATTATGACCGTATTATGTGATCGGTGTCATTTTGATCACATGTTAATATCTGTATTCGTGTGGTTGGGGTATGTCTCGAGCACTCTAAATCCCATTATTTATACAACTTTCAACAGAACATTCCGTACTACCTTCATTAAGCTCCTTAAATGCCAGTATAGGACGATTCAAAAACCCGTCCCCTTCAAAACATGGTGTATTGGTCCTTCCGCAGATAACATGTTTACATCAGTTCTACAGATACCATTGTAATGGAAATGCTTTTCAATCTAATCAAGGGACGGTATACTATGAAAGGAATGTGATATCTGTTATTACCTGGCGTTGTGAAATAAAAGTCTAGTCAGTGTTTATTATTCTCGAAGTTCAATAAATATTTCATTTCTCGAAAGTTCTTTAGCTTGTTTTATCAAGCAATATTAATAAAAATGTCACTACAGTTATTAACGTTATGGTTTGGAAATTGAGATCCATTTCGTGCACAGCAAATTGTTATACGCATCGTATTTCTCTGATTGTTTTGCGTTTTGATTTGGACCAATCTAGGCAGGGCAGAAGCCTGCATTCGTCGGATTCTGACACTGACCGTGAAAACAGATGCTACACGCTTTGTGTACCAGATCATGGTCTAAAAATTAGCGGATTGCATATGACATACGTGCTTGAACAAAGATCTTAATTATTTGTTACTCTACCTGGTTTACATGCACACTCCTACGACGCATAAAAAGATTTGCTCATCTCTGTTATTTGCTACATCTAACAATTTCTAGAAATCATAAGCAAGCGTAGAAAGTGCCAAGTTACATCCGACCTATTTAATTTCATTTAAATCACTCTTAATTCTAATTTAGAATATTGAAGTTATGAATTACCTCGCATAGTTTAAAATCATTGTCACCAAAAATGATATAAGTTTTCAAGCCTCAAGCTACAGAATGGTCGAAAATATACTCCGGGTCAAACTTAAAAGAAAGGAGTTCAATTCTTTCTCAAGCCGCTAAAAATGTGGTAAATTCCGATCCCTGAGTTAATATAAAGGATATTTTATCTTTAACGTCCATTGGTTTAAAGATACAATTTGACTGACCACCCACGTTTACTATCTAACACGTCGTTAGAAGCGAGTAATACCTAATAGTGTACTAGCTATTACCACATATTTGCTATCCATTACTCACACATTTACTATCCAACAACCCACGTTTAGTATCCGACACTCCCACTTGAGTGACCAATATCCCATATTTACTATTCAGCAGGCTGTTTGGAGTGACCAAAACCCACTTATTCGCTGACCACACATTGTAGAATGTAAAAGAAGAGGTATAAAATAATTAAAATCACTTAAAGTAAAACGTTTATATCCTCCCCTATTATCCCCTTTTAAACAAAGTAAAACGCCTATCCCTCTGTATCTTTACTATCATCCCCTTATAGTCAAAGCTAACACCCACTACCATCCTTATGATCAGTATAACCATACCAGTGAAGTGCAAAGAGTGACAAAAGGTACAAATATACACACACATACACAAGCACAGCCTCCTATAGATACGAAACAGGGTGGAGAGAAGATCATGTAAACAACTAAGGAGAGGCATTGACTTACTCCTACAATCCAAGAATTATTTTGAAATATATCCGATATTGAAATTAATGCTGTATGGAGCCCAGTGGGGAATGCTTGTGTTAGGATGTGGATTTGCACTTATTAGAATGTAATAATCGTAAATTAATGGTTATGCGAAGTTGGGTATATATTTCTTAATTCTTATGACGCATGTGGTATGAATGATTACTTAATTATCAACGTTGTAGGGTACTGTGTAGGGATATATAAATATTTAGATGGCGTACGTGTGTTACCATATTCAAAGAAGTAATATTATTC
The DNA here is from genome assembly GCA_016617855.1 of Megalonaias nervosa. Classification (NCBI taxonomy): domain Eukaryota; kingdom Metazoa; phylum Mollusca; class Bivalvia; order Unionida; family Unionidae; genus Megalonaias; species Megalonaias nervosa. Next base: position 10,022 of record JAECUM010054821.1, read on the forward strand.
GTACGTCGTAGCCCAAGGCTTGTATGAGTTATGTAAGAAGCAATTGTGATTTTATATAGGACCCTGTAAGCTTGGTTGCGCATTAATCCGACGGAAGACCTGTGAGAGAGTGATGAATTTCTTGGAAGATAGGGTAGGGATGGAAAAAATGATGTCCCTTGTTGTATTCCTTCAGAAGCTCGGAAGCTTCCAGGGTGCACGCACTATGAGGAACAATAGTAGAAAAAGGTGAAAGGTGAAGTCAGGTGAGAGGAAAGAGGAAGGAACGGACGAAGCTGTAAAAAGTAGAAGGAAAGGAGAAGGAAAGGATGAAGTAGGAAGAAATAGAAGTGAGGAAAACGGGGAAGAGGTGGAAACGAAAGGAACAGCGGCAGGAAGGAAGGATGAGAAAGACTGAATCAGATGTGTGTGTGTGTGTGTGTGTGTGTGTGTGTGTGTGTGTGTGTGTGTGTGTGTGTGATTTGGATTTTTAACGTAGCGTAAAAAAAAATCAGTCATATTGCTACGATGTCTGCAGTGTGGCAGTTTATAGTGATATCTAGGACTGGGGCATCATGCCACAGACATGTAGCATCATTGTCCAACCCAGTCACATTATCCTGACACCAGGCCGACCAGTCCTAACACTAACTTCTTAATACTAAGAGCCTAGCGAGGCAGCTGTTAGTACCATTTTTATAAATTTTTGGCGTGATTTGCCGGGGTTCGAACCCGCGACCTCTTGCGTCCGAGGCGGATGATCTAACCACTGGGCCACCGGAGCGGTCTTTCTCACATGTGGATCGGAAAATTCCGAATGATGAATTAAGCTGTTAGATGGGAACAAGACTGACCATGTCATTTACTATGGCTATGTGAGCAGAAATTGAAGCTTTTATGTTAAATATATTTATTAATTCGATTCTTACATGTTTATAAAAAATTGTATCTACTGAATATTGAATTGTAATATGTATTTATGGTGTCAGCGTCGCTGACTGGGGCCTCGAAATTTGTTAAGGCGAATCTGTTTCAGTATTATCTACAATACCGTAGCTGGATCGTGACGTCATATTTGATTAACTTCTTATGTTTCTTGTTTTGTTTTGTATGTCGGATGAAGTAGTGAGCTATTCTCACCGCAACATACAAGGTCGTTTATTTTTGGAACCCATTATTCGACAAAGGATATAGATCAATCTATCAACTCTTCAATACGTTGTGTGAAAGGTAGCTGAGACTGAACAGCGCAAATTACCGTAGATACTCTACTAGTCCAGTATGGATCCAGAAGTTGCAATAGTTGACACGGAAGTACGAGAAAAATACACATCCCTGATCAGTAATCTCTCTCTTGAAGAATTATGCTGCTTTAACAAACTTCAATACAGAGACGTAATTTGTGCAGACATGTGTATTTTCATTTACCCAATCGAAACAACAACAAAAATCTCTTGAAAGCGCAGCACATTATGTCAGCAACATACTCAACAACGAGGTAACGCGTTCGAAAGCTCGAACACGGAGGCAACAAGGAGCGAAATTTGTACGTCAAAAAGAGAAAGAATCAATCTCTGCCAAAACTTCATCTTGCACATTCACGGAACTGATACCACTATATCTGAGCAGGAAGACGACGCATCAGATTAAAACAACATCGATGCATATTGTGATAACCTAAACGAACAACAGCGAATCAAGCATTGAGGACGACAGTACAACACAAAATTAAAACATGCATATAAAACCTCAATCAGTGTCTCGACGAATCCGGATGAAAAACACATCTAAGCTGAAGTTGATAATGAACGTATGTGTGGATCTGACTGTAAAGTAATAAGCAAGTCTAAAAAATATAACAATATGACAAGGTGTAACATATATATGTCTTGGTATCATGGTAATTGTGTTGGTATTATCTAATCAGACGCAGTAAAACTCTGGCTCTGTCAGAAATCCGGCACTTTTCACATTCCGGCATTTTCAGTGCATGGCTACGACCGCCGAAGTGACAACAGCCGCCATTATTCTAGGTGACCTGCATAGCGTGTTGGAGAAATTTATGACAAAAAGAATAAAGATATGCCGAAGATTTGCAGTGTAAATTATGTAGAACATTAAAAAATAATTGTAACATGTTTACTACTACTACTACTACTATTACTAGTAATAATAATAATAATAATAATAATAATAACAACAACAACAACAACAACAACAACAATAATATGATTAAAACACTGTAGCAATAAACTACTATGAAGTATTTTTGTTATTGCTATTATTATTATTATTATTATTATTATTAAAACATTTTTGATAGTTTATATCTTCAGGATTACAAGTAATACCAATTTAAGTTTTAAAATATGATATATTTAAATTATTTAGAAGTTAAAAAAAAAACATTACTATGTGAATCTGTGATGTAGTTGTATAAACCAGGCCACGTCATACTAGGTCATTCTTTTAGATTATATATTCAAATATCTACTGGAAATTTCAAGTGACATTCTTTAATTTCCACAACATTAAGTTTCTTAAAGAGCGTGCACAAGTGTCCATTTGTAACTGTAAGACATTGCAAGAATGATGAACTGATCTTACGATCGCTGTATTTACATTCGCCATTTTATTAATGAAAATTGTACAGTATGCCATCTAGTATACTAATACAGCCTTCTAACTGTCTTGACACTAATTCACGGATATCGTTCGTGAACACATGTGCGCGACACATACTCACCACCTCGGCCCCGCCACCTTGTCAACCTACAATAATAAGAGACACGAACTTGTGGTTAAATGTCGTGTTTGTAGAGAAAACTTTGCAGCAGTTCTTAATTAAAAAATAGAAATAATTTTAATATTGAACGTATATACGCTATAGTACTGTTACTAAGAGATTGTTTTCATCGCGCAATATGGCGGAAAGTAGGTCGCTAAGCGTGTAACGTCATCCCAACCGAACCTATAGAAAAATATACCTGAATATCTTAGAACTGTTCAGATTTCGATAAATGAATTAAATGCATCAACAAATGTCATTTTAAATCAAACACAAATTCTGTCAAATAATATAGAATAAAAAATTGTAAACATAAATGACCAAATATCCAGCATGACCGAACGCATGGTAATGTATGACGAATCAATGTCGATACAACCTGAAGAAATCAAACAGCAAACATTAGATGCCAAACTTGAAAACAAATAGCTCTATTACTAAACCAAACACAAAAGCTAATACAAAATACCCAAAGCTGGATAACTAAACGGCCACTAGTGAGACAGATAGGGGTAAATCAAGTACTGAGAAACCAATACGCACTAAAGAAGTTACCAACAGCCTCAGACAGAACAAAATTGACTTAGTCATGATCTTCCCCCACCAACAAAGACCCTAATTACAGGACCATCTCTCCTGAAAGGAATCGACACCAGAGGGCTTTCACCCGAGGTACATATAAAATCACACCCTTCATCTGAGGTACATGTAAAATCTTCCCCTGGTGCCACCATTGACAGTCTCAAAACAGACCTTAGCTCACTGGACCTCAATAAATACAGTTATCGCCCAAGTAGGACAAAATGACGCTGACAGAGGTCTGGAACTAAATCATTTTGAGATCAAGAACATGTCCCTTATCAACCAGTTGTTCGTTCTGGTAGATAAGGTCATTTTATCATCCCTTATTACAAGACAGGAAGTGGACATGACTCAGTATCATGGCATATTGATAAATATTGGCAGACCGTTCAACCTTCTATACATATCAAACCACAACACCTTTTTGCTAGCGTCGGTCAGCAACCATATCTTTTCTTTCACTCTGACCTGATGAAAGACGCGGGCACAGCAAACCTATTGAAAAATATGCATAGTGTTACTTCTGTACTAAAATCAACATCCACCAACTTGAGTAAGCACTACCCAAATACGCAGTACCATCATAGACAACAGAGAAGCCCCAGAGGTGCAATGCAAGCTCATAATGGGTGAGAAAAGAACCAAAATGCACATAATACATGGTATAGATATCAGGGCTTTCTCAATCGCAAATGTAAGGCTCTGGAAAAAGGACATATCGATACGACAACAGTACGTACATAACAGATGTGATGTACCTACCAATAATTTTAAACATTAGGTACATCAGTCTGGGCACAATGATGAAAATACATGTCCTCCGTCAAAAATAGGTACCATGCCCTTGGTAATATTTTATGATTGTTTAACTGTCCAAAGTACTAATTCATATTATGCATGCCAATGTTTTAATGTCTCTTCATCTAGTTCAGAAATAATAATTTTTCCTCTATTCTACAACGACTGGGAAAATGTACACCGTAAACTTTTGGCTTGAAAAAGAAAGGTTTTCAACTTATCGACGTCAATGTAAGACACATCTTACTAAAATCGACGAACTAAGACATACGATGAACAATAAATCCAACCTTGGAGTAATTAAATTATGCGAAACTTTTCTAGATTGCAATATACCTTACTGTGCTCTCTGTATTAGCAACTTTTCAATGGAAAGATCAGATCGACGCCAAAGCATGGGAGAAGGGATAGTCATGTACGTTTAAAATAACATGCAAGAGAAGAACAGTTTTCGAAATATCTCCTGTAGAATTAATATGGATCGAGTTAAGTTTCCTCAATAGTAAACCTATTTTTATCTGCTCTGCTTACGGACCTCCAACTCCCTCTCATGATGGACTGACCACTTTGAATGCGAGATAGAGATTGCTTTATCTTGGAACAATGAAATAATTACCATGTGAGACTTTGATATTGATTTCTGCTGATTTTAACACTAAATGGCTACATATAACACAACTACACGACCTTACACAGGTAATTAGTGCTCCAACAAGAGTAACAGCCTGTACTACTACCCTGATCGACCATATCTACACTACCCACCCTGACAATCTCTAAGAGATAAATGTACCCTGTTTCCCAATTGGAGATCACTATCTGATATGTGCAACTCGTACAAAACAGCTCAAAGAAAACCAATTTACACTTATATATGCAATACTGATGCTTTAAAAAAGATTGCTAAAAATGACTTCTTCTCTAAACTATCATAAACTATTAGCACATTAACTCCTATACAATTCAAAAGAATTAACGATAAAAACAACCAGAATTGTATAATAATGAAATCGCTAAGACGCAACGTAAACGAAACTACTATCATAAATATAAAGATTTTGCAAATTATAGTTTATGGCGGAATAATGTCAAATCACTCATTGCAAAACGCAAGAAGCCATCGTCTCAAATTCTAGAATCACTGGCGAGAACTAATTGCAACGAAACATGCGCCTCGAACTCCATGTGAAATAATAGCTAATGGCAATAGTTATACTGATGAGCACGATATTGCAAACCAGCTGAACCCATTTGTTTTACTAATATATCCTAAATACTTGACGGAGCTAATTTTACAGAACCTAACACAGACCAACTTACAGAATTCGCGAATGAAAGGGTACTCCATCCCCCTGTTAAAAAACGCTATTGATATTATCAAGAAAATAGACAATAACAAATCCGCGGGTCTGGATGGAATTCACCCCAACTCTGAAAATGTCTGCTTTGTCATTCTCAGAGTCGTTGAAGGAAGTAATTAACTTTAGTATCACTTCCTGTAAATTTCCAGAGTTATTGAAATTATCAAAAGTATTCGCAATTCATCAAGAATGTCAAAAGTATTCGCAATTCATCAAGAAAATGAAAAGAATGACCCATCTAACTATCGACCCATATCTGTTCTATCTGTACTTTAAAAGTTATTGAAAAGCATGTCACCAAGCATATTTTCGGATATCTTAACAAGTATCAGCTCCTCCATAAATCGTTATAAGGTTCTGGACAGAAACATTCATGTCAAACTGCATTGAAAAAAAAACAACTTATAGACCAATGCCTACTAAAGATCGAATCAGGAGAACGTACTGGCGCAATCTTCATTGATTTTTTGAAAAATGCATATGATTTGGTTGACCACTTGGTGATCATTAAAAAAAAAACTTTTAGCCTACAAGTTTTAGCCAAACTCAGTTACTTGGTCCACGTAGTATCTCACTAACAGACCCAATGTTGTTTGCATGGGTAACTATACTTCCAAATCAAGTCATATTTATGTGGTATTGCTCAATGATCCATAATAGGGCCTCTACTTTTTATACTGTTTATCAATGATTTAGCCTTCTATCTAGTACGCTTTAACACAGATCTTTTCGTTGCATTCATCTGGTAAATCTCTTGACTCCTTTTAAAATAAACTTCAAATCGGCCTCAACAATATACAAGTTTGGTATCAACAAAACAGAATGTCTCTAAAACGAGATGTATGACAACCGAAACAAGGCTGTGCCTATCGATTAACATGGATTTACTTGTAACTCATTTTGGCTCAGACGTGTCTACTGTCAAAAAATCAAAACCTTCATTGTATCTACATCGATCAACATCTCAGCTGTAATACACATATCGATCACGTATGTGCAATGATAATCAAAAGATTAACTCTCTTAAAATTAGTGGCGAAATTTCTACCTCCCCAGTCACTTGAACTATATTTTTCGGGATATATACTATCACTGATAGATTATGGCTATTCCATATGGGAAAACACACCCAGTTATAATCTGGGCCCCGGGCGGCCTAGTGGTCTAAAGGTCTTGCTTTTACTGATCACTACCATCGCATCTCTATCCGCGTGGGTTTATGTCTCGGCTCTCTCAGTGTGGGTATGTGAGAAAGCTGCATGTAGCTTCCGGTGGCTCGTTTGTTCTTACCAGGGTACACATCTGTAGTAAGTTCAAGCCGTATAATGCATCCATCAATCATACACAGAAATAAAGGGATTTAGAAATTCTTTTAACGGTACTGAAAATATACAAGAGCTTTTTTAAATATCGGGATAAGCAGTGAGGAATTTCTGGGAAATCCGTTCTTTTTAAAACTATAATCCTATGGAATATATAAAACTGTAGAGCGCCACCCAAAGCATTCCAAAAATTATAAAATTCGTATTATTTTCTAACATAAAAATTATATTAAGAACAAATTTAGGGTCAGCAGGCAAAACAAATAGGGTCGGAAACAATGTTATTTTTGTTTTAGGCCGCGTAATTCTTATTGCTTGCTAAACAAATGGTATTCAGCGAAACGGTGCTGGGACCGTCAATCTTGTGTTTATAAAACAATTTAAACTTTGATATTCTAGCTGGTGTTAAATTTCATTGAACTTTGATTCAAACTTCATACTAGATAAAGTACGAATGGCAAACTGTCTGAGTCAAACAAAAGCATAACTTCTTTTGAAAATTTATAGAAGCGTCGGACATCAGTTTCACTAGCCATACTAATATGCAATAAAGCTTTTGAAATCTGATATTTTTGAATATATATATATATATATATATATATATATATATATGGAGTATATATATATATATATATATATATATATATATATATATATGTGTGTGTGTGTGTGTGTGTGTGTGTGTGTGTGTGATGAATATATGGAGAGAGAGAGAGAGAGAGAGAGAGAGAGAGAGAGAGAGAGAGAGAGGGAGGGAGTGAGTGGAAAAAATACAGCATAATCTCTTGGTAGTAACTAAACGATTAAGTAAATGTTATGGGCTTCTATAATGTCATATTTGTAATGCAGTTTGCATCAAGTGACAAGATGATATTGAGTAAAATGTAGTGCTTCAGAATCGTTCATCAGTGTTTAGAAAAAGGCAAACTGTGCTCGATATGGTCTCCGCATATCGTGCACAACCTGTCATTGAGGATGTTAATATGACAGGAGAGGAATACATTGTTTGATCAATTGTAACTAAGCAATGACAACTGGGAATTCATAAAGTGATAAATGACAGGCATTAATAGCCCATCAATTTATATTTTGAAACCAAACCGACAAAGGCTTTGACCTTTTCACAAAATTAATCAACATGGTCACCACACAGATAAAGCAGAGATTAATAATAACGTGGCCTAATGATCGTAATCGGTCACATTACAACTCAGGCTGTATTTTTTATCACGTCGTTTTGTCATAAAAATGTAGGTATTAAAATATATTGAGATTTGGGAAATAAAAGCATTAACAATCAATGTAATCGTTGAAAATATAATCTGAAGATGATTTTTGCCTCTGTAGATTTAAATAAAATCAATACAACCTGTTAGAAAAGTCTACTCACTGTCTAATTTCTTGTTGGATTAATTCATTAACTAGGATAGATAATCATTACAACTTTGATTTAATTCATACAAACTAAAGCGTACTTATTGTATGTTATTAGCTTACCATTATTGTTAAGTTAGAAATTCGAGATAAATAATTCATTATAAGAAAATACATTTTGACGAGCAGTCTCTCATATCCTCAGGCATACGAAATCGTGTTATTGTTTATGTGCTCATGTTCCTTTCGAACCCATAATCATCTGAAATGACTAAGACCAAGTTATTGTCAAGCACGAGAAGCAGATCTGTTGGTCAATCTGAAATGACTAAGGCCAAGTTATTGTCAAGCACGAGAAGCAGATCTGTTGGTCAGTTCATCAAGGCACAAGGACAGGAAGCGTATCAGTTGTTCATCATGGCACAAGGACGAGAAGCATATCAATTGGTCATGGCACAAGGACAAGAAGATCAAATAGCTCACCATCCATATTGTAATTTGCACTCACGATACACTTGCATTAAATATTAGGAACAAACAAGCTCGAGAACTGACCTGAAAATGATAAAGTGTTATTCAGTCACTATGTATAATAATAATAATAATAATAATAATAATAATAATAATAATAAGAAGAAGAAGAAGACAAACAAGAAGAAGAAGAAGAAGGAGATGATGATGATGATGATGATGATGATGATGATGATGATGATGACTGTCACTGCGCCATGCTCAGTAAATAGAAATCTTCAAAACTATGGACAGACTTATACAGCAATCTGAGGAAATAAAAAGAGTAATTCCGAGTGACTGGAAGGATGTGAGATGAATTCAGGTATTTGATCGATGTGAAGATAATAGTCACAATAGAATCACTGTGCAACCAAAATGTGCTCAATTGAAAAGTCTCTCTTCAAGACAATGTTGATTGATTCTAGCTAAAGAAATTCACAAACAACCATATAACATTACCAGCTCAATTACAGATCTTCAAAAACACAAGCAGAGTTCCAGCATGGATGACTAAAGAAAGACTGCACTCTCCTAAAAATGAATGATACAGAGTAAGATCCAACGGTAAACAACTATGGGCTACTGACTTGCCTAGCAATGGTATAGAAATTACTTACTGGAATGATTACATACCTGTTATATGGACGCCTATGTAAGAAAGAACGTCTCCAACAACAGCAGAAGGGCTAATGACTTAAGTCCAAAAAGACACTTGACAAGCTGCTAATCAACAGGACTCTATCATTAAATTGCGGAAGAAAGATAACGTGTACAGAGCGAATTGATTGCAAGGAGGCATATAATTAAGTATTCTGAGGCATGCTTTTGAAATGATAAGCATGCAGTCATCGCATATAGAGTAGTGTCTTTGAGAACGCAGTGAATAATTTATGACAATATTTATACTGGGTGTGTCAAATCAAAATGTGATATCATCCCAAACTGCTCACGACCATTGCTGTTTTACGTGATCAGTGTGACGAGTGTCATCCTACTATTAAGAGAGCTTAGAGAGAACAAGACAGAAGACTAACCAAAGTAAAACCCGAGTTTCAGTCACCTTCTTTTCGTGAACGATTTGCGGCTATATGTGTAAAACGTGCCTGAAATAGACTTCCTTGTCTCGAAAATATGTACTTGAACAGTTGACATCTACATGACATTTGGGATCGGCAAGTACACAGCGCACATTTGGTGTGGCAAACTATATAAAACAGATGGAATCATGCTTCCAAACAATTAAAGACTGAAACATCTAGAAGAGGATAAAGACTACAAATGTCTATGATTTCTGTATGCAGAAATTTTAGACAAGATGAAATTAAGAGTAAGATCAGAAAAGAGTAATTTCGAAATGTAAGGAAAGTACAAGAGTAAAAAAATAAATGTAGCCAGCATAGTCGCAAGTACAAATAACAGGGTAAACTCTATCATCACGTACGCAGATGGTATCGTGGATTTGACCAATAAAACCAAAAAGCTAATATACAGCAATAACGCACTGCACCCAAGAAATGGCATGCACAACGACATGTTTCCAGCAAGATTAAAGGAAGATATATAATCACATTGAAGACTATGTTCAAGCAGAAGAGAGAACGTCCGAAAAGTATGTCAAGGAATGAAGGAACTCCTAGTCTTAGTCCTTCTCATAGAGAACAACGCAACAACAAATGACAACTAGTAACGAACACATCATGAAAGAAGAACAGAACGGTGTGAAAAAGGTAATGCATGGGCAGTTGATAAAGGACACAATATAACAAGCCGGCCAGGGTACCTTCATATTACTTCAAATCAAAATCAAACCCAAACAAAACAAAAAATAGAAAATGACTGATAATGGCAGAGCAGGACCAGGCATTCGTGATCATCAACAAGCTGAAATCAAGAGTAAAAATGAAAACATTGTGCAGTAACTACGGAGACAATGATGACACAGTCAATCACCCGATAAGTGAATGCAGCAAGCTTGCCCAGCATGGGTACAAAAGGAACACGGCAGACTAGCTCTAATCTTGGACCAGAAACTAAGAAATATGGTGTTGAGTGCACAATCAAATGATTTAATTATAAGGCAAAGAAAGTGGGTTAAAATATCAAGGCAAAAATCATGTTGGATTTCAATATAGAGACCGATCAATAGAGGAAAAAACGTATTACTGGTAGCCAACGAGAGGAACCCGATTAATCTTCAGGAACATGAGTATGATATGGGACTCACACATGTCGCACTCTGGGAAATAAGGAAAGTGATAAAGTACTGTTACCTGGCTAGAGAACTTAAAACGATCAGGAAAACTCTCGGACAGAGATCATGCCAGATGCGATGGGAGCACTTGCTGTAACACCACACAGGACCGAAGTAAGCCTGGTAGGAGCACTAGGCGTAATACCACACAGAAACAACCTGGTAGGAGCACTAGGCGTAATACCACACAAGCCCGACGACAGCCTGGTAGGAGCACTAGGCGTAATACCACACAAGCCCGACGACAGCCTGGTAGGAGCACTAGGCGTAATACCACACAAGCCCGACGACAGCCTGGTAGGAGCACTAGGTGTAATACTTTCGATACAAAGACTTAAGACTGCGTACAAAAGCAAGAAATAGCATTATATCCAGACCAAATAGAGAAAGCGATACTCCTTAAAAATAAAATGAAGCAAAATAGGAAAGGAAATTCTGGAGTTCATTCTATTGCGATTGTTATTAAGAAACCGTTTTCAGGTTTGAGGATATTTGTTAATATGTATGTTCTTCAAAAATGACGCTGTACTCTTGAATCAACGTTTTGTTTAAAATCATTTAGAACATATATTGAGCTATCATCAATGTCTTTATGTTGATCCCATGTGTCTTAATTTTCAGTCTCTGTCCCCTTCTTTTCGTCTTTCTCGAAAAGAATCGTAGTGTACTAAAAACCTGGAAGATACATAGGTATGATAGAGACAAGTTTGTATGACTTCATACCTGTGCCAGATTTTGATCTCTTTTGTCAGTGTTCGTTTAGGTAAAGCACTATGTGTTGATAAATAAACCTCAAGCTTATGTTTCTGTGGTAAATACCGTCTATACTGGCATATAGGTCTGGTCCAACTTCATGACCTCTTATTTGCCATTTCGTTATGCGCCAAGAGATCTGGGTCTAAGTAGTTTGTTATGAATAACAAGAAGAAAAGAACAACATAGACCCTAATCTGACACCAGATTATGCCACACAGTTAGGATCTATATTGTTTGCATTTTGTCTGTTTTATAAGCGAGTATAAACTGCTACCCGTTTCACTTCACATTACGAAATGCTCATGGCTTTTGTCTTATCATAGCAGTATGTCAAAATAATTCATTAAAAAGTAAGGTGCCCTTCATTATCGGTATACGAATAAACAAAACATGCGTCAGAAAAGTAGACACGTGTTGAATCTAGCTATAACGGAGCGAATTTGAGTGGGCATCCATTTGCTACACAAAACTCAGATGATCGTTATAAAAAGTAGAACTCATGATAGACTTTTGTCTGCTTATGATGCAGGCACTATATTTCCGCACCAATAACACAATATTCTAACTAATATGCAAATGTAATGCGCTTTCTGTGAGGTTTAAAGTCAAATTTTTAGTCAATACAATCCGCGATATACAGTCGTCGAATATGACGTCATTTTAAAATAATTACTTTTTGTAAAACGTAATGCCATGACATTATATTTTTGGTTTGCTACAGATTGTTTCGAATTGTGTTGGAAAAGGGATCCCTGAAGCATGGTTCAAGATTTACTGACCTAAGCTCATTCTCTCAAAAATTGTATGTATTTTGTCTCCACTATCTCGTCTGAAATAAAGTTAAATTTGTGACATTATACACATTGTTATGCATCGTAAAATCTAACAACGTAGTACAGTCATCAGATCTAAGAACGCAGTACAATCATCAAATCTAACATGGTAGTACAGTCATCAAATCTAACAACTTAGTACAGCCGTCAAATCTAACAAACTAGTACAGTCGTCGAATCTAACAACCTAGTACAGTCGTTAAACCTAACAACCTGGTACAGTAGTCAAATCTAAGAACATATTAGAGTCGTCAGATCTAACAACGTAGAACAGGTTCCAATCTAACATCGTAATACAGTCGTCAAATCTAACAATGTAGTACCTATCATCCGTGGAATGTATGTTATGCAAAAGCGTTCATACAAAAAGTAAAAGAGACACTAAAAACTTGATGTGAGTTTTCAATTATTATTAGTATTCTCCCCTTCCCCTCCACAAAAAATCCTATAAATGATCGCTAAAGTCAAAATATCCGTTAGAAGTTGTATAGATCATCATGTTTAATATTAGGCATTTTTTAAACTTCAAAAGACATCAGAGGGGAGTGTATCTGGTTTTGACTACGGTGCAGACGCTATTTCGTTTCTATAAAACCAGTTCTATTAAATTAGAAGTTGATTTGCCAGGTTATTTTACATATAATTCTTTGCAAAATGAAAAGAAATAGCAAGTTAGAATTTTGTGGCAGTAAAGCGTGTTTAAGCTAAATTTCTAAGATTAATGTTCCAACTTGACATCAAAGCAAACATTTATATTATAGCAATATTTGCAATCAAAGTTCTGACCGTGTGCCAATCTGTTATTTGAGCGCAATAAACAAGTTAACGGTACAAAACTTCATCAGAGTGAGGTTCAATACATATTTCATTTATTTCCGTGTAGAAGAAGGCAATGATTTCTTTGATAGATATAACCTAAACGGCTGGTACATGCAAATGTTAATGCCCAGCTTTAATATCTCATGATGTGTGATTGATGGACTCGTGTTAATGAACACGTAATGTTATCATTACCAAACCACTTTTTGAAGCAAATTATGGCAAATCGATGTGCGCAAATTACACACACACGCGCGCGCGCGCGCGCGCTCACTCATTCACTCACTCACTCACATTATATATCAACATGTCCATTAGTTTAATTGTTTCTAACATACAGTAGCCAGCGTTACTGGTTGTAGTAAGGTTAAAATGAATGTTTCTATATGGTAACCACGAGCCAAGTTCGCTACCCGAATTTTGCAGGGGTAGGAGGTGACGTAGACCGATGACAACTTCCTAAATCTTGACGTTCCAAATATATTGTCTTATTTTTTTCAACATTAGAAGATGAGCTCAAGGTTGAGGCATGTGATCGACAACTAAATCCATGTGAGGTTAATATTTATTTGAAAATCAGAAAAAGCCCAATAAAATCTCACTGAACTTTTCGTTTCAATATAAAAATGTAAAAATGTGATGTCTATAAATATGAACATAGTTCCCTGGAGCCATAAGCAGTTATACTGAAACACATTTATAAGATAAGGGATACACACGTGCGTTTTTATGAGAAGAAATGTCACAATACAAGACAATCCATGACAGCGAAGAAAATAGACTGTTACAAGGGAGAATTTCAAACTGACCTTTTATGTAATGTGTCAATTAACGGCCTCAGGAGCCACATCCCTGAATCCAGTCAAAATCAAATTGATTATGACACATTAAAAAACTTAGGAAACACGAACCATACAAATTTAATCTCTGTTTTCCAGGCATTATGCAAGACATATGGGCCACAACACCCTACATCATTTCTATAAACGAGGGTCTTAAATGTTGTCGGACATTACATACACAATATGGCGGCCACATGCAATCTTATAATTTCCTTCCATCAATTCAACTCTATTATTTAGACAAGAAGGCCATTTATGAAATAATTTAGTGAAATATTTTAGTTGCATGAGGGAAGTTTGTAGATAACATCACAATATCGATTGAGAGTAAAAGATGTTAAATAGGGTAGAAACCAGATATAGTTTTGACTCTCCGCCTATCATCACAGCGTGTAACTACACAAAGCACCTGTTTAAATTTAATGTTCTCACTTAACTTTCGATGGACTTAAACTTGTATCTGAGATGATAACTCTGCAATTTATTCTCTATGAGAATAGTTGGTACAATCAATAAAAAATTTATGACAAAATACCTACATCATATTTTAAACTGTTGTCGGTTGGATGACAGTTCAAATTAAGCATAATCTAAGCAAATAAAACAAAATTAAAACAAACTTGCATCTTGACAAAAACATATTCTTTGCTGTGAAAATTGTTTGAACATTGCAAATGCAATCAGAGCTAAAAGGATGCATATTATAAGGATTTGCTGTATTCTTTTTTCTTATTGGTAAAAAAGTTCTAAATTTCCTGAAAGTGTTTGCCTCACCTTTTAACATAGAGAGAATATCTACAAATACAAACATAATGTCTTCAAATGTAAACGTCCTGGTAGCAGTCTGGCACGTGCAAATTCATCAGACAAGGTGAGATTCATTCTCAAGGGCCTTGTGTATTAACAACTCTGTCAAAATAAGAATACAGTAAATCTCGGACATAGCAATAGCCTAAACATTTTATTTAGTTTGGAAATTAAACTCCTCAAACACTGTAGCTGTCCAGATAGGTTGCTGTAACAAGATTTTCGTGTATTTTTATTTAGTAACTGGCCATGTTTATGCATGCTATGTTTTCCTATGAAATCAAACAACATATGTGAAGAACTAACTGTACAGTCCTTCTAATTGCTCCTTTTTGTCTCCCTCGTTTGTATGTCTCAAACAGCATTGCTTCAAAGTTGATTATCTAGCAAAATGTTTGGAGATTTGGACCCACAGGTGATGGGAATGGGTCTGGATGAATATAGATTATTAACTTTGATTATTTAAAAACTTAATATTAAACGAATAATAATAATAATAATAATAATAATAATAATAATAATAATAATTTTAATAATATATCCCACTAAACCAACTCCCACAATGTGTCTTCGACCCATCACGCAAGTAATGCTTAGCTACTAATGATGATGATGATGATGACCTACTTCCAGTCACTACCTACTACTCCTAATACTAGTATTACAACTGGGGTTGCTAAACAGGGTCTGAGTAGTCACCTGGTATGACTTTAAGTGCATCAGGAAAGTGGGTAGGTTGGGATAAATGCTAGAAAGTAAACAGCTGTGATACAGCCTGTACTTTGCAGTGTTTTTCACATCGAGCTGTCCATAGGGTTTCTACTGAAAAGGATCCACCTTCCGTTAAAAGTCCGGTTGTCAAGGAAATATAAGTTTTATTACTTCATCGCAACAGCCGTTCCTGCTGTGAAAACTTTGACTATCCACCTATCCATGCAAATGATGTTTCACCATTTTCAGCTGAAAATTTACTCGCGGGTGTATTTATACAGAGCATCGATGTCTTAACCTATGTACTTTGATGAAAAAGCACACAATTCACTTAAATCCCTCTTGATTTGACCAACAATGCGCCGCGTATTATTAATGACGGCAACAATAATGTCCTACTTTTATCTTCCGTGATTTGCCGGTTT
>JAECUM010054825.1:0-34051 GCA_016617855.1 Megalonaias nervosa
AAGTATGCCATTAATACAGCCGACAGTTCACAATAAATGGCGCACCAATACCATGGATTGCACTTGGAGAAAGCACACAATACTTGGTATGTTCGATCAGTGGACAGGATTGGTGAAAGCAAGTCCCGAGAGACTACTCGATGACTGGTGCAAGAAAATAAAAAAGCAGCTCTAAAACCACGACAGAAGGTTACGATCTTGTCGGAATATCTCGTTCCGAAATAACTGATCGGACTCAGTCTTGACAACCCGGTCAAAACAGCGCTTAGGAAGCTGGAATACACCGTACGAACGTGGGTGAAACTATGGCTCCACCTCCCGGAGTCTACGTCGAACCACTTCTTGTATACAGCGACCTGTGATGGTGGTTTGAGCTTACCGAAATTCGAGGAAATCGTCCCTAGTATGGTGGCCAAAAGTTGGTGTAACATTCTTGGTTCCGAGCAGAAAATTAGGGATATAGCGATCGCGGCGGGACTGGACGAAACGATGGCGAAATGCATTTTGGACTTCAATCTCGTCGAACCAAGATGGCGGGTTAGACAGCAAGCTAAATGGTCAGCCCAGCCCACCCAGGGAATGGGTGCGGACTGTTACAAAACGGCAAACACAACGTTGATTGATTGATTAATTGTAATTTTACGGCGCATCAGCACTGTTAGGCTATTTAGCGCCATACAAAAGGTTATAACTAGAATCATTTAAAAGTGGTAGAAGGTTTCGTGTCGACCGGTGATATAAACCCTGAGTTGAAGGTAAAACAAGACGATGCTAACGGTAATAAATAAAGCTTCCGGATTAACTGGGAATGTAAATGGTGTATGTTAATCAAGATAGATGAAAAGGTAATTAAAATAAAGGACGATATAAACATTACATAAAACTACTCAAGGTTATATCGTAACAGTTATTGCTTAGAATAGATGTTTACTTTTTTCAGGAATTCTATAATACAGGTTATGTTTATTGTATCAAAGGGTTCCTTCATGTCAAGCACATTGTAATACTGATCGCGCGTAGGTTGGAGGTCGAAACATTCCAGAAAATACTCAACTATGAATGGTTCATTGCAAGAAATGCACTCTGGTGCGTCTTCTTCTTTTAGTATGTGCGAATGGGGTATGTAAGTATGACCACTTCGAATTCTTGCAATGACTACCTCCTCCCTACGGATGGTTATGTAAGAATGAGTCCATTCTCCTAGGGTTGGCTTGATGGCATGAAGTTTGTTATTCACAGCATCATTCCATGATGCCTGCCATTTCTGACGTAAAGATTCTTTGATACTAGGTTTAAAATCAGTATATATTTTAAAATCAGATGGTTCGAGCGATAGGGCCATTTAGTAGCGCGATCTGCTTTTTCATTACCTTTAATGCCAATATGGCTAGTAACCAACACAGTATACTATATTGTGCGAGGTACACAGCTCAGTATTTTTCACGAGAATATTGGTTAATAATGGGTTCTCAAATTTTCTGTTGTGCAGTGACTGAAGTACTGATAGTGAGTCGCAGAAGATGATGCTGTTTAAAATACGTTTATTTTCGATATATTGCAGAGCAAGGTCTATTGCTATGATTTCGGCTGAAAAATTGATGTACCATTCGGTAAGCGAACTTTTGTTGTGTATTTTCCACTAACGACGGCTGCAGAAGCCTTTCTCTCTTCCTTTGATCCATCAGTATAAATTCTTGTGTAGTTTTCAAATTGGGCGAGGAGTTGATGGGAAGAGTTGTGAAGATGGAAGGGTTTCCCTCCGATTTGTTCCATCGTGTAACGTAAAAGTACCTTTGCTTGTTTAAGTAGCCATGGATGTGTTTCGGAAATGGACGTTCTCTGAAATTTAGAAAGATCAATTTTGGTTGTCAAGGCTGGAAGATATTCTAATGCCAAAGGAAGGTATGGCGTTTGATTTATTTTCTTTATAAAGTTTTGTATTTGGGTTGAAATACAGCCGAAGAAGCAGGGTTCAGAGGGGTTGTTCCTAATTTGAGAGCATACTGTGCGGAATGCATTTCTGTACGATGTGATAAAGGTGGTTCGTTCGCTTCACCGAAAAGGCTTTCACACGGGGATGTCTTAAATGCTCCTAAAGCGAGTCTTATTCCTTGATAATGAATTGGGTCAAGCATCTTCAAATAGGAATTCCTAGCTGAACCATACACAACGCAACCATAGTCCAGTTTGGAGCGAATAAACGTTCTATATGAACTGAGGATGATTTTTCTATCAGCACCCAAGTCAGTGTGCGCTACAACTTTAAGTAGATCTAGAGATTTCAAGCTTTTAGCTTTCAAGATCTTTAAGTGTGGAATAGAAGTTAGTATTCTGTCCAAGATAATACCTAAAATCTTTGTTTCCTCAACAACTGGAATAGGTGTTCCGCCCAGTAGGTTCATCGTGACGTCGTCGTAACTGACAGAAATGCATACATACTGTTTTTGATTTCGAGAAATTGAAATCTTTAGTATTGGCCCAATTTTGAATCTTGCTGACATTTGGCTGTAGTTGTCTCTCAATTGTCTGCATGCGCTTTGATCGATAACATAATAGAAAATCATCAACGTATAAGGAGCAATCCAGACCAGGAGCCAAACACTTGGTGATGCTACTGATTTTGATGTTGAAAAGCGTCACAGATATAGCAGCAGGGAGGGGGAACAGACCACTTTGTCGAATCATAACCCATTAAGACAAATTTGGTATCAATTATAACCAATTATGGTCCCAATTATATAGATACCTCACTCCCTTACACACAGTGATCCGCGTATTGGTCGCACCCTCCCTGCTGCTGTAATTAAACCATTGCATTATAATAATGATTGGCGAAGCTCACTCAGCGCGATTAGCTCGAGAGAGACTAGAAGCAACTAAGAAATATCTACCTGTCCGTGATCACGTCGAGGAACAATTACAGCAGCGTCAACAAACACAAGAAGAATTTACGGAATCCGCAGAGCAATTATTTAAACCTATCACTGAAACCACTAAAGGCATTGTTCCTGTGTTAAAAGAAACGGCAAAAGAAACAAAAAAGATAGTGGAGCGAACTAAAAAGACAAAAAAAATTAAATTCTACGAGAACTTCCCGCTGAAATAGCTGCGGCTCAGCCAACGGTGACGGAGTCACTAGAGACAGATCAAGCAGAAGGTGATGCTCAACAAGAACCAGAAGCACAAGCCAGCGCCAGGGTTAAATTGCATGATAAATTCGATGAGGATTTCATTGTCGGCATCGCAAAGTATGATATACCTAAATTAGCTGAAAACGCTTTTTTAACCTATGATAACTGAAAAAGATATTTGAAACCCGAGTACGCCGATGATGCTATCTCACACGAGCAATGGCACAAATGGATTTTTCGTTTACGTTTTAATGTCGATCAAGCTCGAACTACCGATAAGAGATATTCTGCTTACAATCCAGCTATAAAAAATATGACGTTGGCTTTTCAGAAAATGCAACAACAATAAGAAAAACAAGAAGAAGAAGAAGAAGAACAAAAAGAACCAACAACATCAGCACTTGATTATTTTAAACCCGAGATTATTGAAACTATCCAAGATCCAAGATATACAGAACTTATTGCAGCAAGATATGAAACCCGAGATAAATATTTAGAACCTGAATACGTTGAAGGATTTGATCTTGATAATTGGATCGCTGCTGTATATTTAGTTTCTAAAGGTACTGAAGTCATAAGCGACTTTGGAGATTATGATGAGTTTAAAGAAAATGTAATGAAACGAATAAAACATGAGGAACAAAAACCTAAAAAATTAACTCCACCTCATGAACCAACTCAGCCTCGTGAACCAGAACAATACCGTGGCTTGCTTGGTAGTGTACCATCTTATTTTTCACCGTTTGGTAAGAAAACGGGCAGTGGAATCACTTGCCCCGACAGCGTCGTAGCTGACGTAGACAGATTAGAAGTTCTTGTTGGTGGAAAACGAGCTGGTAATAATTCTCCTGAAATTATTAACGAAATCACATCTATTTGTCAACGATTATTTACCGGCGGCATTATGGATATTAACATGTATCGGTCTCTCATTAATGAAATTACCGATGATTATTATAGCGATTAAACAGTTAGATATTATTATTATAATAGATGATCATACACGCTAATCAACGTAGACCAATTATGGTCAGGGAGGTAAATGGGCAATTACCTGTATACGAGACATATTACGGAGATGGATTAGGTGATGTTCTTAAGGGTTTATTTTCGAGAATCGCCCCGAAAGCAATACCGATTTTAAAGCAATTAGGCATGAAAGCTACTGATGTTATTCGTGAAAAAGCTCCTGAAGTCGCCAGTAAAGTATCTTCTGCCATCAAGGATAGACTAGAACGATTAATACGACGAAAATCTCAACCCGTAAAATTACCCAGCACTGAAGCAATGCCTGCAAGTGTTAGTAAAGTAATAAATCAAGCTGCAAATCAAAAACTAGCGGAGTTAGCCGAAGAGGGGGAATAAAATGTAGCAGCAAGTTTGATAGCAGAAAGTGGTCTTCGTATTAGACGATGATTAATAACATAGAAATATTCAAACGTGTATCCGATCCCGCATTTGACATGGACGCGCCAGTTCTCTAGGATGAGTCTGTGCGTGATTATCAATATTATTCTTACGATGCTCGAATGCCAAATCAGCGTGGACGAATAGAATTACAAGTTCAAGATACAAGTAGATATTTCTTGCCCGCTGAAGCATTTATCGAGGTTGAAGGTAAAATTTTTAAAGTGGATGATACTGAATACGATAACGATGCTGGTTTTGGTTTTGTCAACAACGGTATCGTGGCGCTGTTTGACAGTGCCACGTTCATGATTGACGACAAAATTATTGAATCTACTCAGAAAGATGTTGACGTCGCTACGACTATACTTGGTCTTGCGCGATATAGCGACGATTATTCAAGATCAGCTGGTCCATCAATGATGTTTTACAAGGATACTACTGATAGTCCAATTCACAAAAATGTAACCATCGGCAACGTAAGAAATGCCGCGGGAAACGCAGAAACTCCCGCAGTATTATCAATGAACCCAAATTTCAACTTATGATTTGCATCACGTAAAGCAATGTTAAAAGACAGAATGTTTTCATGTGCGATTCTGCTATCACATATTTTCGGATTCTGCAGAAATGTTAGAAAAGTTATTTTTGGAGCTAAGCATACAGTTGGACTTGTAAGAAAAGCCACGGATGATGATGCAATACGGCACGTTGAAGGAGCTGATCCAGCTGCAACTGCGGCACTTCATGGTAAAGTAGTACTAACAAAACTTTCATTGTGGATGCCAGTAATGACTCCAACAATATCTAAAGAAGATCGTTTACTTTCTTTTATGAGTAGCGGCGGATAATCGACGCTGTCATGGTTGACTACGTCTACAGATGCTATTCAGAGTAACATTAATGGTCTATTTACATGGCAAATAGCTTCTCAGCAAGGTATTTCTGCACCGCGACACATATTTGTTGCGCTTCAAAATAATGCACGAGTAAATAGTCACATACGTAGCATTATGATATTTGACAAACTCGGTGTTTCTGAAGTGTCGCTGAGAATAAATGGGCATCAAGAACCATCTCAGGATATTTTATTGAATTTTGATCAATATCATGTAGCACGTGCATACCATCGACTGATGTCGTTATGGGATGTGATCAAAATATTGATACTGGTTTACAAATATCACAGTTAGATTTACAACGCTGTATCCGATTTATTATTTTTCGCTGGAACATTTAGTATTGTTTAGACAATCTGTCGTTGACATACATTTTCGAGCTCGTGTGACGCGAGGAGCTATGATAATTACAGAGCAATCGCCGTTATATTATCCGATAAAACAATGATATTTGAAGGTGGCCGCATGAGAGTCGTTGATGCTCCCGTATAGAATATGCAAACGCTGATTTAAATCAGTATATATATCATAAATGTCATATCATCATGTTAGTGTCAGTTTGACCCCGGGTCAGATTAAACGACTACAATCGTCGTTGGCATCACGATGTGGAACAAAAGTAACATTAAAACACAATCAAATGAGCGGTGCAAATAAATTATCGTTGACCGAACGTCAATTTAAGAGATTCAACGAAGCTAAACACGCCAATAAAGGAATACGATTAAATCTTTCCGTGGGCGCCATCAAGGATGCTATTAAAACCGGAGGAATATTTCCGCTTCTCGCAGCTATACCAGCATTGATAGCCGCTACCGCTCCAGCTGTTGCAAAAGCTGCTGCGTTAGGTGCAGTTGGAACTGCGGCCGGAATGGCATTAAAGAAAGCAACAGGAAAAGGATTTAAAAAAAAGGAAACGAAAAGGTCACGGTCTGAGACTTCCAGGGTCTCGACCAAACAACGTTTGGGGAAAAGGATTAAGAATTCCAGGGACTCAACGATGACGTCGTCAATGATAGTTCCACTATCGAATTTTGATCTTATCAACGCCGCTAATCAGTTAAATATAAAAAAATTTAGAGGTGTTTTTATGCGTGATCAATTACCGAAAAATCCGGCACTGTCAGAAACAGGTATTATCAATCTTGATTCATCAACGGGGCCAGGTACTCATTGGGTCGCATATGCCATTGATCCACGTGGAATTATTTATTTTGATTCGTATGGGTTGGCGCCACCAAAAGAATTTTTAAAATACGTCGGCAGATTTCAAAATATTTCAATCTGGTATTCAACGCTACCAACACAAACATTAACGGATCCACCAATATGTGGCCGTGAAGCACTAGCAGTACTTGATGCTGTATCAAGATCAACGAAACCCCCTCATAAGGTTGTACATGAATATACATTAAATAATCGCTAATCATATAATGGTAGATATTTACGGAAGATCAGCTAAAACTAAAGCCCAACAAGCACCAGGTGAAGAATTACTCAAGCGAGTAACAAAACAGATCAATGATGAATTATCTGACATGCTCAATCTTGCCAACGTTGATCCAAACGAACTTGTTATATTTCAAAACCGTGAATGAAAATTGATGACAAGTAATATTTCAATCAATGATATTATTATTCGTAATCGATTATCGCGAGGTCTTATTGCTGTATATGATAAAGAGGGCAAATTTGTTCCTAGTGTTGTTAGTCCGTCGTCGATCCGAGATAGCATAAGTGAACGATTGTTAAAAACCGGTGGCATAATGAACGGCGTCATTAACACGAATAACAATAAAATTATTAGCGTAGGAGAACCGACGGATAATCTCGACGCTGCAACAAAAAAAATAGGTAGGATAACAATATTCCGATGACAACATCGTTGTCGACTATCAATAATGGAATGATCGCATTTAGAACTGAATTTTTTAATCATGTACAACTATTTATGAATTTTCGCAGAAACGTGAACAGAACTGCTAATGATTTTTTTTGGAAGTCCACCAACCCTTGATATTAAACTCACCGACATTAATACAAAACTCAACCATATTCTCAGTGGAATTCCTAATATCGTTCAAAAAACTAATCTGATTAAAATTCCTCACGGACGAGCTAATAATATTGTGTACACGGTGTCATCAGGATCATCGACGTGGACACCGCAAAATAACACTATTAAACATACCGCAGAAGTAACCGGTGTGTACAGGTTGTCCGTGTTCAGTTCTGCAAAATTTATAATATTTACTACATTTTCATGGCGTTATTCAACCGATAATTTTTCTGGGACTGTATCTGTAGTGTTAAATAAAGATATCGAAGAAACGTTTATGCTGGTATTAGATGATAAAAAATTAACCACAGCGTCTTACTGGTGGTGCATAGAATTTGTAGCTGAAACACCTCCGTTGTCTTAGACAGCGACAACAACTAAAGTATAATGATAGACGCTGGCGCTGATTGTGCTCACAGATACAGTTACAATCAAGTAATAACATGGCAGAATAAATTAAAAACCATCATCGATAATTATACAGCAAAAATAAAGAAATATCGTAGACGTGCAACCGTCGTTGATATCATGGTTTATTCGGTTTTTACGCTAGTTGCTGGAACCGGCGTAGTATTAGCATCATTGACATCGTCAATGACGATGACGGCGCCGATCGTTGTAACAATCATTGTTTCATCGTCAACGTCGATCGCTGGAATATTTAATATAATCGCGAAAAAGATAAATACGTGCACAAATGAAAAATTGAACGTGTACACGATGAAATTACATACTGCAACGACCGCATATTCCAAATTGTCATCGTTGATTTCTTTGTCGCTCAATGACGGAATAATCACCGATGAAGAATTCAGTATCGCAATAAAGATCTACAATGAAGTATTCAACGTTAAGGACGCAGTCGTCAGTGACGCAATCACCGTCGTCGTCAACGACAACGTCGTCAATGAAAAAATTTCTGAACAGGTTTTAAAACAATAATAGTATAATAATGACATCGTTCGATCAGCGATCTCAGGAATTATTATAACAGATCGTCACTAATACGGCTCCGGTAAGAACCACAATGATATCAGCGAGTTCAACTAATCCTGAATTCAGTATTAATTTTCCAACGGCAATACCAGCTTCCGAGATAGCATTGGCGCAATTACGAGTTTATCACAGCTGGCCCAATATTAGGTCAACGTCGTTTGGTGGACTTTGGCCGAATAATTCATTAGTATTTGCAAATAAAAACAAACCCGATGGAACTCCTGATTGGCAAGTAGTTAGTATTCCAACGGGTAGTTATCAAATAGAACAGATCAATGAAGAATTCCAACGCAGAATTAAATCCATCACAGGAAAAGAATCAAAGATTGCTATTACCGTCCACGAGCCAACACTGTCTTCGGCGATTGAAATAAATTCTCCAGACTACGCCGTTGACATATATCAATCGTAGATCAGGTCAGTGTTAGGATGGCCCGAGGTCGCGCCGGTTTATAAAGGTCCACCAGAACCACGCCAATATGAGTTTTTGACAGATAAACAACAATTTATCAGAATTCCACGTTACCGAAGCGGTATTCCGTTGAAAATTAATATATTTTTTACTGATGGACAAGAAAAAATTCCTAATTTATTCTCTGCATTGTATGATAACATTGAGCGTAGAATTATAGTTGACCCACTACAAGAAATACAAGTTGAATTCGATCAAATGTTTACCAACGTCAGAAATATGATTAGTAATATAATACAGCACTACAGCGATGATGTGAAAAAAAATATTATAGAATTAATTCAACATCTGAATCAGATAATTTTTGATGTTAAATATATTGAACATATTTATGTTAAAAATTTTCAGCGATCTAATATTGATACTGATCACTATACTAAACATTATGAAATAAATTACAAGCGTTACGGATTAGATGAATTCAACACTTTGATCGTTAATACAATCACAGATACATTTCCTAGAATCCTCGAATCATGGAAAAAAGTAGCTCCACCGTCAAATATCCTCCGATACAATAATAATCCGTACAACGAAGGCCGTCATGTCTCACCAGGCATCATTAATATCACATCAACGATCGCTGTCAATCTAGTATGTGACGTCGTCGACGGCAGTTATCAAGTTGACACTGATAAATCCAATCAAGCCCAACAAGGATACATTCTCTACTCATTTACACCTCAAGTCCCTCCAGGTTATTTGATTGTATCAGAACCAATTAATGTTGTTTATCTGCGATGTCACAGTCGTCTCTTATCACGGATAAATTTCAAACTTACTGACCAGTCTGGCCACTTGCTCGATCTTAGGTCGGAGTCGCTGGATGTAAACTTGTATGTGCGTTCGTAATGACTTCGTCATCAACGTCATCGTAGAAAACACCAAGCTAAAAAAAAATGTCAAAGAGAATGTCAAGGATAAAATATTTTTTTACGGTTTAAAATCAGCTGGGACAACTTTACAAGTGGGTATTCTAACTTCGTCGTCGTTGTCACTGATGACTTCGTCATTGGTGACGCAGTCACTAGTGACACAATCACTACAATCACACTCAGTGACATTTTTAGCCAGTAATTCTTCCGCGTCTTCGTTTATCAACTCAGTCACTGCCATGATATCTTTCAGCTGTTTTATACGAGCGTGTACGAGCCTTTTCGTTTCGTATTCGTGAGATAATTCTAACCTAACCCGCTCGATAGCCCGTGAAAGAGGTGCAAATAATTTCACCTGCGTATCAGTGATTGCCGCCAGCAATCGTAACATCGCCTGCTGAATTATCTTTATAAATCTATAATCGGCGGGTAAGGTGTATCTATTTTCTGATCTCCGAAATTGTAATGATTCAAAATCACTCATTATTTTTTCAGGATCAAGTTGGTCAGATATTTTCGCGCCGCTGTGTTTTAATTTCTTAATAGCAATAATTGATGTGATGTTTTCGTGATTCATTATTTTATATATTATAAATCATTTGTTTAAATAAAAATATATTTCTGAGTAAATATTTCTGAAAAAAAATAAAATATTTGAGAAAATCTGACCAAAGTCAAAATTTTGACGGGCATTATACCCTTCAAATTCATAAAATCTGTACAGAATTCGCAAACTGACGGGCATTATACCCCTCAAATCCATAAAATCTGTACAGAATTCATAAAAAAATCTGAATCATAATAAATATTTATAAAAAATAAAATATTTTACAGAGTCTGTACAGAATTCGCAAACTGACGGGTATTATGCCCCTCAAATTCATACAGTCTGTACAGAATTCGCAAACTGACGGGTATTATGCTCATCAAATTCAGAAAATCTGACAAAATTTCATAAAAAAAATAAAATTTTATTATAATAAAAGTATTCTGAATCAGATAAATATAAAAATATATTCTGAATCAGATAAAAATAAAAATACACTCTGAATAAAAATAAAAGTAATAGTCCTCAGCGAGGACTGTTTTTTGATTGTTTTTTTTTTTTTTGAATGATTGTATGAATATATACAAATGATTATTATTTTGATGATATTTTTTGGACAGCACAAACATATAGATGATTGTATGAACATGAATATATAAAGTGGTGATGACGGGGGAATCTTGTCTACGTCCAACAGATTTTGTACACTCTCTCCCCATACACAAACCCCGGGGAGTGCAAAAGTTCACCCACCACAAGGGTGGTATGATAAGAGAGTGTATTTTGTCTGTTGTGGATTTCGAGGAAATTCTCCGGGTTCCCCCACTATAATAGCATCTATCGCCGAATGCAAGATAATATATCTTTAGCAATTTTGGAGACTCGAACACGCAGAGAGTCTGCACTAGTTGATCTGCACGCAAACACCTTAACCACACGGCCATCGGAGCTCTACAAATATACAGTTAAATTTAAGTATATAAATATTCACACTGCCTCACAGTGACTGTGTCATGGACACCGAAATAATATTCTGATTCTGAATAAATTTTGCAATTTTATATATTTCTGCTTTATTAAAACACTGTAACACTGTTACAGTCAGAACTCTGTGTTAGTAATTTATTGGCGTGGTCCCCCTCAGAATTACATCAGCTGAGGGACCCCCTGGTTCTAAAGTAAAAGGGTTTTTATGTATTTCTGTTTTTTCCAAGTGTATATGCATTGTGTTTTATTTTAAGCAATTTTGATTTTAAAATTTTGTAATAGGATTTGTACACCAATTCAAATTTCCACATTAGTTTATTTATAGTCTTTTTTTATAAATGTTTAATATTACCATATTATTTTATTTTCAGAAGAAAAGAAATTTTTAGTTTTTATCTCTTATTACTATAGCATAAGCTGCTTGACTTCGTTCATATCTACTAGACACATGGGGCACGTGCACAACCTGCGCTCTCAATAGTGAGCGCCATGTGCACGTGCCACTCAATTCCTATGAGTCCTACTCACTAATGTTTTTCACAAATTTTTGTCATATCGATTTGGTTAATTCAGATTTGCATATGGTTAGTAACATTAAATTCCATTATCCCTAATTTTCATAATTAATTGACATACATTATTCTAATTTTCCATGATTAATAAAAGTATAATTTCTAAAGTTTTGGTTTCCATTCCAATGTATCTATGCACTTAATTTTTATAATTTTAACAGCTGCAGAAGATATAGTAAAGGACTGTATAAGCGGTCAGAAATTCTAGTAGCTGTCTGTTCGTCCATCAAATCTATTTATTATTATCTAATCAAGTTCTGTATCGCTATTTTACACATAAAGTCTTTCTGCATTGCAGTTTCTGGATATCTGCTTTCAATTCACAGGTAAATATACTCAATATCTGATAATATTAGTTACTATTTCAATATTGAAAAGGTCCTCATATTCACATAGTTCATTACAATTCAGTTCCTTTGTCCAAATACAGTATTGAAAATAGTCCTCATATTCACATAGTGCATTACAAATAAGTTAACAAACTCAGTTCCTTTGTCTTTCTCTTATGTTCAGTAATGTATTGCAGTTACGTTATACAAAAACAGTTCCTTTATCTTTCATCATTTTCTGAGGCATGTCCATTATCATTTCATTCATTATCCATAAACTAAATCCTTTTGAACAAATTTCCACTTTCATAAACATGTCCATTAACTTTTCCAATTCAGTTCCTTTCTTTATCCAATATTTAATTCTTGTATGAATCCGTCCTTTCTTCCTGAAGAATCTACTCCACAGGAAGGAGTCTCAGAAGCACACGTTTTCATCATTCTTTCATTATAATTCCAAATTTCTTTTATATGTTGATTGTTAGATGTCCTTGTTTTCTCAGGGGCAGTCCATCCTAGTTTCCCCTCAGCACGGTGAAGAAAACCATCTTCTCGGCTTCTTATGTTCCATGTTTTGGGAAAACTCCAGGTATTCTTCTTCTTGAGTAGTTTCTTGAAACGGAAGAGGGACCATTCTGTTGGACTAAGTCATTCTCAAACCCTAACCCATGGCAATCTAGGTTAGTAATTCTAGTAATATCGAAAAAGGTGTTGTTGTCGATGCTAGAATGAGTGACGCACGAATTAAAAATATTATTAACTATCTAGACTCGCAGAGATATATTATTTTAGTAAAATTTATTGTTCAGACAGTTGATGATACTTGGTGAATTTCGGTGTGTCCTCGTCTGATTTGGACATTATGTTTTTTCATCAACGATGATACTGCACCGAGAAATTCTTTGCCAGGATCAACCTGTAGCAACCGTGGCCATCGTAGACCACCACGTTGATAAATTCGTTCAAACGCAGATGCAACTTCAGTTGCTGTCTTTGTTGACAGTGGTTCTGCTTCTTTATATCTACTTGCAACGTCAACGACAGTTAGCGCGCATTTGTATGTGCGTGATTTACGTCCACGTGTTTTAATGGTATCATGTGGTAAAAACAAAATATCTGCTTGATGAACTTCATTGGAAACGCTGACATCAAAATGTGCATACTGAATGTTTTTAGGTGGTGGTAGATAAATTTGCCATATTGCTTGTCGTGCTAACCACGCTGCAGCAACAGCACGTGAAACCTTTGCAGCTTCGGCGAGTTTACTAATCGCCGCTTTGCCCTTCCAATATCCTCTCGGGGAATAATAAATGGACTCCATTATAATAATCATATAATTAATTACCCAGCCCCTAACATTATTTTACCTTTCATACCAGCTTTTATCAGAAAAGCAGCTAATTTTTCTCGAAATGATTTATCTTTTACATTATTTATGGCATGAATTAATTTTATATCGGCGAGATGTCGCTGTTGTAAATCTTTACTTCGATAAGCGATATCATGAACGTAACACGCTTGATCAATCTTGTTTACGGGATATTCTCCAGGTCGCGGTTGATCTTGATTGTCCAGACGAATATCTAAACGAGTCCCAGGCCCACAATAATTATAACCCAGTGCTTTTCTCCGGAATATTTCGCCCACGGTAATCCTGGTAATTTTCCCAACACTGTAGTAGCGTCACCGCCGACTTTGTATTTGTTAGAAATAAATTTGTATTTTTTGTGCCACACTCAGCACACTTACCTGTCAGTGCGCGTTTTTTATTTTTTGTTATTATTGTTGTTAATCCAGTGGTGGACGTGGCTGCACGGCATCAAACACAAAATAAATTCATATTATTTATTATATGGATATAATTGACTTTTCTGCGACACGAAAACAAGAGCCAGTTAAGCATCACCCAGCGCTACCGAATTCTATCAGAATGATAATAATCGGTCCATCTGGATCAGGCAAAACACAATTATTGCTTAATTTATTAATGAGATGGCTGAAGTGGGATAAATTATATTTAGTAGCTCCATCTGTAGATGATCAGCGGTGCTATGAAGTACTTAAGGATTTTAATGAAAATGCAAAATTGTTAAATGAAGACGGTGATGTTATTGATTTTATTACTGATATTGATGAAGTTCCATCTGTAGATGACCTTGATGGTGGTATTAACAGTCTTGTAGTTTACGATGATGTCATGCTGGACAAACAATCAAATCCAGCTAGGATATTTTCTCGAGGTCGACATAAAAATACAGACGTGATTTATGTTACACAGCGTTATACACAAATTCC
The DNA here is from genome assembly GCA_016617855.1 of Megalonaias nervosa. Classification (NCBI taxonomy): domain Eukaryota; kingdom Metazoa; phylum Mollusca; class Bivalvia; order Unionida; family Unionidae; genus Megalonaias; species Megalonaias nervosa. Next base: position 14,570 of record JAECUM010054825.1, read on the forward strand.
AAAAGTGATCTGGGATAATTGTAATATTTTAGTTGTGTTTAACGGAGTTGATAATCATACGCTGCAAAATATTTATTATACTTGGTGTTTAGGGGACATGGATATGGTTAAGTTCAAACACTTTTTCAAAAGCACAAGCTACTCCGTTTGGTTTTATAACAATAAATTTGCATGATCCGAGGTCAAGATATCGTAACGGACTTGATACAATATTTGGATAAAAACCACAGCAGCAGGGAGGGTGCGACCAACACGCGGATCACTGTGTGCAAGGGAGTGAGGTATCTATATAATTGGGACCATAATTGGTTATAATTGATACCAAATTTGTCTTAATGTGTTATGATTCGACAAAGTGGTCTGTTCACCCTCCCTGCTGCTGATATGATACTACCCTGGGGCACACCCATCTCTTGCTTGTGCATATCAGAGAGGGTGGAGCCCACTCGTACCTTGAATTCTGTCTGAGAGGAAGTTTGATATGAAAGAGGGCAGACGGCCTTTTAGACCTATATCGTGCAGGTCATTTAGTATTCCGTACTTCCATGTTGTATCATAGGCCTTTTCTAAATCTAAGAAAACCGCTGCTAAATACGTTCCTTCTTGATAAAGCGTCGCGAATAAATGTTTCCAGTCTAACCAGATGATCATTGGTGATACGACCATAACGAAAGCCACTTTAGAAAGGAGATATTAAATTGTTGGTTTCCAAATACCATACAAGCCGAGAATTGATCATTCGTTCCATTGTTTTGCACACGTAGCTAGTCAGTGATATGGGCCTATAGTTGGTAGGATCTACGCTATCTTTACCTTGTTTGGGAATTAGTATTACTGTCGCTTCTTTCCAAATTTTTGGTACATTACCAGTAATCCATAAATCATTGCAGATTTCCAGAAGAACTGTTAATGATGGTTCTGGTAGGTGTTTCAAAAACTGGTAGTGTATATCATCAGGCCCTGCGGATGTATCATGGACCTTGTTCAAAGATTCCATAAGCTCCAACAGTGAAAACGGTTGATTATAACTTTCCGAGTTATTAGATGTGAATTTCAACCGTGACTTTTGTTTTCGAGTTTTTAATCTTCGGAAAACTTCGGCATAATTAAGCGATGAAGAATTCTTAGAGAAACTATCAGCAGGTATATTCACTTTATCTTGTTTGGAATTGAAATTGTTATTTAGTTTCAAATGTCGGAGAGAATTGTTTTCACTTTGCATTTATTTTGCGGATCGTGTCCCAAACTTTCTTTATAGAGGAACGAGAATTTAAAGTTGAAACATTTTTTCCATAATGTTCCTTTACTTTCTTTAATGGTGCGGCGAGCTTTGGCCCGAACAACACTGTACTTATTGAAATTTTCGGACGTTGGACGATTATTACATTTTTCAGTGCTTCTCGGCGTTGTGTAATGGCTTCTTTACATTCTTTGGTGAACCACAGTTTCTGGGTTCTTTAACGGTTCGGTGAGGACTTAGGAATGGATTTCTCTGCAATCTCAATTAAGATATTAAGTAAAATTTACATATTAAGTAAAATATCGAATAGAGTCATTGTCGTTTAGAACGGTATTCCTGTTAAACCTAGCTGTACAAAGTGTTTCAGACTTTGCCCAGTCGGCCTTCTTTAAATTCCATTGTAGAATTGCGTCATCATTTGTAGAGTTAATATTTTCAAGGGAGATTGGAAAGTGATCACTGCTGTGAAGGTCATCAGCGACCTTCCAGTTATAATCCAAAGTAGCGAAGGAGAACAAATTGTCTAATCGATACACGTGTATGTACCCGTTCCTTCGTGTAAATATGTCGGTGATTTGGTGTTATATAGACACAAGTCGTGTCTAGAAATGAAATCTTCAACCTTTTTGCCCCTGTCGCTTATGTAGTTTGATCACCATAAAATGTTATGGGCATTAAAATCCCCAAGTAGAACAAATGGAGTGGGCAGTTGTTTAACAAGGTTGTCTAAATCATTTGGTACTAAGTTGGTGTTTGGTGGTATATAAATAGAAAAGGAAATCACTTGATGAAGTATGACGGTTACAGAAATGTCTTGTAAATTTGTGTTCAAGGGAATGACGCTATGAGGAGCCCTATTGTTTCCAGACTGAGAGAAAGAGGTAAGCATAAGAGGTAGATTTCTATGTCGCATGGGTGAGAATAAGGAATAAGTAAGCTACTTGATTTCAGTTCTACGCAAGCAGTTTTACTTTCATCGTCGGATTTCCCATTTTCAGCAGCTGATCAAACTTTTCCTTTACTTATCTTTACAAATTTCAAGTGCCAGTCTTTTCTAATGGTCGGCTAGTTTATAGTGAAAGTTGCAATTTCTACGCAGTTAATTACTACAGTTAAAAGATTTAGCACAGTTTTACTCTGTCAAATAAAAATATCAGTGACTGACCTGGCGCTCACATTTTTTAAAAATCTGAAAAAGTCTATTTTGGTAGTAAGGGATTAACAAGTGGTAAAAGTGGCTGCCATAAGTAACTTTCGTTTCGCTGCAATGGTGAAATTATTTTGCCTGTAACCACAAACGAATGAATTCAAAAATTCAAGGTTTAAAATGGGACTTCGATATGAAAACTTAATGAAATATCGATATTTTAAAATGTGGAATTCGGTCATCAAAAAGTAATGCGTTAAGGCCGTAAATAACTTCAGAATGCGTCAAAGTCGGACGCGCAGGATTAGCCAACGAGCAGAATTTTACGAAATGGTTTTATATGCGAAACGACAGGCCATGTTCAATTTCTCTACTTTTATTAAAATAAAAATTAAACTTTACCTTGCCACTAAATGGGAGTCTTCATATCTGACATTTATTTCTCAATGCATACAGACTCTATATTGTTGTACACTGCAACAAAGTCTGGTCACAACGGTCAAACTTCACAAGTTTCATTTTCTTTTAAAAACCGTTTAGCGAATATGGTGCCGAGTGCAAAAAGGTATGAAAATTTGGTTACATTTTTTTCACACACTCGCTAGCAAATGATGCTGTATAATTAAATGATTGAAATGGGTCGTCACTATCACTATGATATTAAGCCATTTTATCAAAGTCACAACACCATCCAGCACCCCACCCCCCACCCGAACCGAGTTGTGCATTACAATAGCCTTAACACGTTTTGGGGGTGGGCGTGTTCTTTCTTTCTCCTTACTGGGCTGTCTTCGGAAGCTTCATTTATTAAAACGTTTGGAAAACAAAAATTGACAGTATTCATTAACGTTTAGAAACACTGCAGAATAAAAATAATTACTGATGAAAGATATTCAGTATGAAAGGTCATTTAACGCAGTTTATGTTCACCCGGCTCGTCTGCAATCTTTTTAATGACCCGCGGAATATGCTTTGACCTATTTAACAATGCATCAGAGCGATATGTATTCTTGAATGTGATCACTCCTTGCTTGTACAACAAGCTAGGTTGTTTTACATCCCGGATAAAATAATAATAATAATAATAATAATAATAATAATACCGTACTTGACGAACTTAGCCTTAAATGACATTTAGGTGATGTATGTAGCATGTGTGTGTATGTATTACGTTTAACGGCACACAAGCACAAAAGTGACCATATGATGTCAGGATAAAGAATTGCAAAAACATTAATCTAGAACAGGGTCGGCAACCTACAGCACGCGTGCCACAAAGTGGCATGTCAAGAGGTATCGTACGGTACGAGAAGGCGGCCAAAAAGCTCGATTTTAATAGTGTTACTCTCTTACTGGTGGCATGCGCTTGTTCATTAATCCTGAAGAAAATGTCACGCTATGTACAATAGGTTGCCCACCCCTGATCTAGAATAAAAGTTAAATGTATCAACATTCAGTCAAAGGTATAAAAAAATAAAGACAACGGTAAAAGCAAACAACCAACTGATCCTTAAAATATAGGTCAACGTTCGTTATATGAACCGCATTTCCTCAAAAAGTCATCGATTTTATATGATGGCACTTCGCCATAGAAGAAATTCCTCGAGTCCACGTAAAATTCGTTTTGAAAAAAAAAAACTGGTCTGACAGCCGTAGTCGATGCACTCGACAAGAATGCAGGGTATTCACATTGGTCAAATTCACAAGGAACCATCAGGATGTATGCAACATCCAGATAGTTAATATGCGTGTCCAACAAGCAATAGGCAAATTACCACCATATCTTCGCAATTTTATTCCGTATAATGGATGCCACACTGTTATGTTCATAAGTTCGTGAGATTTAATTTACATATTTTGTCACTCATAGAGATCATGCCAACTTGTACAATGATTACAGTTACTACATGGAATCTTTCATTTAAAGATGGGCGAGTGCTGAACAGTTGTGTAAGCTATGAATATAAATTATTCGGAAGCTACAACAGTTACATATTCCTGCCTTTTGCTATTATTGTGTTGATGTAGCTCCCAAAATGCTTGAAATTTATAAATGCCAGTTACTCGTGTTAAGAAGCTATGACTGGCCACATTTCTTTCCCTGCTCAGGATACATAATCTCATCAAGACACTCAATTTTAGGCGTACCTGCATTTAAAAATTTCAAGTCCTGATTCCGCATAGTTACATTCTGGAAGGTCAAGTTGTGTGTATAGCGCTTAACAGCACCTGAAATCATTATTGGCTAGATATGCCAACTAAAAGCTTGAGTTAAAACATGTTCAAAATGAAGAATATCACAAAATCTTGAGGAAGATTAAAACTTCCAGACAAAGATGTTAATACTCTGAAACGTAAGGAAAGATTGACAAAACACACACATGCAAAATCCATAAAGCATAATATCATTTTTGCGTTGTATAAACCGCATTCATGAAAAGTTCTGAAATTTCATTAGTCGCTACAACACCATAGTTCTATGGTTGAGTTTAAATCAAAATACTTCTCTCTCACATAATGTATTCCACTCTCAAGGGGACACCATTATGTGCCGGATCTTTTACCTCCTTTTTGTTACGAATTACAGATTTCAAGTTAACGCCTGGCATGAATATGTAAAAGCTCGATACAAAATTTAGTTATATAACCCAGCCCAAATCATATCTGGTGATGGTGACTGTGCCCCCTTTATTGACATGACTTACTGGAAAAACGAATCTGATTAAAATGAGATTTTCGACATAATGAAGACCTGATCTCCTACATAAGGGAGGTATGTATGTATATGTAAGTATGTACTAGCGATTAACAACACCTTGACATAATAGCGTCTATATGGTGCCAACTTAAGGTAAATTATCGACAAAATGTGCAAATGAATTGCACAAAACTTTATGAAGGCAACCCCTTCCAAAGATATGTAAACATGACGTACAAGAAGATAAAATATCAAAAATGTTAAAATTCTGTTAAACGTATACAGCATAAGAGCTAAAAGGCAACATACAAAGTCCTTACAACGGATGGTCAAGATAGATAAATAAACTGCATTCCTTCGGGAAGTTGCCAGATTCGAAGTTTTAATGGAAAGGTTTAGTAGTGTATTTATAGCTCCTCCAGGTAAGGTTTTCAAAAGCTGAAGTGTCTTAGGCTCGACCGAGAGAATCTAATGATTCTGAGATCTTGCAAGCATCGATAAAATTCCATGTTCTGTTTATTTATTTACTTTTAAAGGTTTTATTGACATGAAGATGCATAAATGCAATAGATTCACAAAACTTTGATACGGCGCAGGAATATGTCGAGGCCGTCAGGCCAAGAGGTTTCATTCATACGCTGGATCAAACAAGTTCTTTCCCCCGACTAGGAACAAAGCACTTGTTAGTTTTTGTATTTATTGCATATCCTCTTTTTATGCACACTTTATTTTAAATGTTTTTTAATGAATACTTTATAACAAATGAATTAGGCATTTGGAGGTTTATTTAATAAATATATTACTGGAGAATATTTCAAGCAAAAGATAAACATGTATATAGTTCCTGACAATTATTTGTCGTAAAAAAGATAGTAGGAGAAAATGAAATATTGTGTACGTATATATTTTAATGGTCGCATATTAGTATACATGAAAAATATTGACATTTCTGCAAAACAGAACATGTGTATTGAGGTGCGCTCATTCAGAAGTCACCACTAAATCATCAATATACTTGATGCACACACTCTTTCACACACACACACATACACACACTATATATACATACACAAGTTTCCAATAACATAGATTGTGACTCATATTAACTGTTTGTACAATTATCCATTTAACATCAAACTTTTCCCATTTAAAGTTTCTATAAGCTCTATGTTTTTCTGCATTAAAGTAAAAGAGCAGCAGCCTTTCTTTGAACCGAGACTAGCTTGCCCATGTCTCTATTATATCTACAGTCATAAATATATAGTTTTTTTTCATATAGAATTATCAGATTAATTTTGTAGATTGGGTTTTGTTATTAACTCCAAGGATAATATTCATGTTTGTGAATTCCATATTATTTGTATGAACAAGATTTGCCTTTTTAATCCATTGTAAATTATCATTTTAAACAAAAATTTATTTATGCCACAATACAAAAAGAAATGTAAAATTGTCGCTGCATATTGCAGAAGTCCAAAATAATTCTGATATATTGATAAATGCATTCGTAGGCACAAGTCTGTTAGCTGCGGTTATCTAATATTTGAACATTTTCTAAATTTTATATGGTAACAGTAAAAGTTCTGAAAGTAACTTTCTTTTAAATTACCCAATTCAAAGTTCCATTTTGTTCTTGCAGTCGGAATTTCATTGTTTCTCATGTATACCTATGTATCCTTTTTATCTGGTATACACGTCAATAGCTATATAAGATTCTTGCAGATTTCACTCTTAATTGACGCTAAATTGATTTGTACGACTTTATGCATGCCTTGAAAATCGACAAAATTAATTTCAGCAGAGAATTTATATTTAAAACTGCCAACCATATTTATTAATAATAATTCATTTCTCAGATTTCAGCTTTTGTAAAACTATGTTTTTGCAAAACACGTATTTTCCATCTATTGCAATCAAATGATTAAACCATCTTTGTGTTTTTCAAAAAGTTCAGATGTGACTATTGTGAATCAACTAGTTAGTTGTAAATATGTTTCAAAGGCGTTTGACCAAGAATGATTAAGGTGTGTTATGATCGTGTTAAGTTAGTCTGTTCCAAATATAAAACGTGTTCAGTATTTTAAACAGATATCGGAAAATGTTCTAAGCCTTGTAAATTGTAACGCATTCATAAACTTAAATGTATCAAACATATTTTAATCCACCTTCATGATAATCATTCACAGCAATATATCCTTTGATTTTGTTCTTTGGACCACACCATACAAAATTGTAAAATACTGCAGTTTGTTCACTACTGCAAATTGTTCACTTCGAATGTTTTTAGATGATACTGGCAATGACAATAAAAGATGATTACTTATAGGGATAACTAAACCTTACATCACAATTATCCTTCTTCATGGAGTTGAAAACCTCTTATTCCACTGAATTACCAGGTTCCTCATTTCACGAATGTTTAGATGGGTACTTTACACTTGTACATTTTCGAAGTTATTTGAAAATTATGTACCCAAGAAAGCAAACTCAGCACAACCCCAGTTAAGTGTATATTCTAAACAGTAGATCTTGCTGCTACCTGTTTATTTCTTCTCCAAGCTACCATTTTTTTCCCAGTCTTTATAAGAAGACCGAAAATTTTGGAATATTGATATGAAAAATGTGAACAGACATTATAAAGTTCTCTAAGCCATCTATAGTTAGTGATGTATAAGCAGCGTACTGAGAAAGAGAATAAGTTATATTTCTTATGTTTATTCGCACAGGTGAAAAATATGTGGTTAGAGTGGATACCCCATATCCATCCTATTTCGATACCAAACCAAATGGAGATTTGACTATTAATCATAAGACTTGATGTTTTGATTTAAAAAAAAAATGTTATCCAATTCATCATCAGTTAAATGCTTTTTCAAAATAATCCAGAAGCAGTCCAGAAGATTTTGACATCTCAATATTTCAGTTCATCATTAGTCAAATGCTTTTTCAAAATCACCCAGAAGCTTGAGTTTTATGCTGTAATGCATTAAATCGGAGAATTTTCTAATGTTTTCCTCAGTGTATCGTCAATGTAGAAACCCCGTTTGATCCTTACGTATAATTGTGGGAAGTAGTGTTAATCCTACTCGCTATACACGCATAATTAACTATATATTATACATTTAGAAGTAAAATGCTTCTCAAGTGTTTGAAATATACTGCTTAGGTTTATCACCTTTTGGTATGCATATGGTATCTCCTTTCTGCGTAGATAGAAGATAATACGCCACATTCGTACCCAACGTTAATGTCCCTCGCTGGAATTGTCCAATATTTCTGAAAAAATCACATTTTAAAACTCCATTGATTCTACCAGATCCAGTACATTTTTCATTAGGCATTATGCAAACATTTGTAGCTTCTGTACATGATACGCGGCTATTTAAGGAATGTTTCTGTAAATTGTTCGGCCTCGGGATGTCTAAAAAATTAATACTTAAGTAGCATTTCAAGATCGATTGGATCATCTTCACCCATTTGTATATTAATTCATATAAAATAATTTTCCTTCATCCAAATGTCGTGCTGAATACATGCCAAAGAATTACCATTTCGCAATTATTTAAATTACATAAAGAGTTGGCCTTCCCTCTCCTTCTTCGTTGCATATAAAACTAAACCTAACTCTCACTCCAGCCATCCCTTTCTTCATAATATCTTTAAACGCTTTCTCTTTTTCTCCACGTTTGCTCCTTCACAGATACAGTTTCTCCCTTCCAAATGCTTATATCTGCGACTAGTAGATGGTCCAGTCGATCTTTAGTTTATTGTCTTGAAATTGTTGTTCCGTTTATTTATAATGCATGCATTGCAAAGACACGTTGATCATTAATTACACATTTGAAATCGGATGAAGGTATATTTTGAGAAATATGTAATTGTTCAGTACATATATACTGATGTTTAACTCTCCAGTTAAGTTGAGCTCTTTCACTCGTTGAATGGTTTCCATTTAATTTGCTTTTGGAAAGTCATGTTCATTTTTACAAAAGAAAGACTATTCCTATAATTTTTCTGAAACGAGACAAAAGTCCTGTCTGGCTTTTATCACTGGATTACTTTTCTTGCAGGTATACTTATGGAATGTTTTGTTCCCTCCATACATCTCCTAAATTATATTTTTAGTAGATATATCTTAGTCAACTTCTCTTATTCATGGACTATTTATATTATTATAATTATAAGTTTTTACGAGATTGAAGTTATCATTTTTAAAATACATTACATCCTGAGCAAACTGTTTCTACTTGATCGTAAGTAATAATTAGTGTACATCTGTGGTTTCCAATGATCATGCTAAGTTTATTGCCACTGTTATCTGTTTCATTCCAAAATTAAATGGAAGCTATTATTCAATAATATGGCTACACCCTTCAATTAGTAGAGTATGAACTTATATAAAGCATTCATATCCCCCTGTAGTGCGTTTGAATGTTTCTAAATCTGATTTAAATTTTGTCCCCACTGTCATACGTGAAGACTGACAGCGTCCGCTTACGAGTCATATTCTGGTGACCCATATTATTACCATAATCGCTAATTTTATCAGCTCATCAGATGAAGTTTTCTATCTTATCGTTTGGGAGAGTGAGCAGTATGACTGAAGAGCATTAATGTGCAGAAAGATCTGAATTACTTTCAAATTTCCGAAAGCAGCGTTTGCATTGGCTTATTCAATGGACACCAGAACATGAGCCCTAGGCGGTGGCAATCAGATCTTCACACAGGACAGTGTGGATCTTATCAGATTGGAAATTTTCCCATTTTTCAGTTCTCATTTCAGTGACTGGAAGAAAGTATAGTGAATAATTTTTGTCTACTTTTTAGAAAATCAAATAATCCCTTCTTTTCATGACATCCTTCAACCATTGACAATTCAATGTTGCGATGTTTATTGACTCGGACATAAACTTTAAGGAAGTTATGTGACTAATTCTGTAAATAAGTCATACCTCTGACAGAATTAGCAATAATGCTGTATATTGTACAATACCAACAATACGATTATTACATCTAGTGGCGATCTGTATACACGCTCACATATAAGAATTTAAAATAACCCCAGAATTATTATAGTTTTCAAAGCGACCATAAAAACGGAGAAAACAACTTAAACAACAACCCAAGATTACAAGAAAACAAACAGACGATGTCAGAAGTACACTGTATGCTAAGTATCACCTTACAAAATAGATGGCAGGCACTGGTGCGTTGGACTTCACATTTTAAAACCAATTATTTCATATGGCATTAGTAACGGAAAATAGAATAAAGGCAACAAAATTGTATATTGTAAATGTATATATATTTTTATCTAATATCTGCATCTTTATGAAATGTTTGTTGATATAACTGGCAAGAAATTATAATATAGTACAGAGAGGAGACTACTCATCTCCAAGAAAAGGTGTATTGCAGAATCAAAACCAAAAAAGGGCATACAAGAAAAAAGCAAAAACGAAAGATAGCAGTAAACCAGTCAGACAAAATATGATATCAATCTACATTATAGATATCAGAGGTAATTGCACTTCAGTAACATTACCATAGAAAGAAGATGCCGGTATGTAATTTGTATTATTCGAGCTTAGTCTTTAAATGTGTCATGGTTCTGATACATCAACTATGTTATTGTACAGTAGTAAATGGACCTCATAAATAGTATAAAGATGTGTACCTTTTCGTGCCATAATTTAAAATTTACAATATTAAATTACCTGCATTAATGTTCATGTCCTGAAAATAATAGGACTACATAGTATAGGATGCTGATAAAATATTGCAATTTTTTTCTGAGCCAAACAGAGCTAATTAGCTGAAAATTTTCACGTCTGCATACGTTTTAAATAATGTTTTTTGAAATAACACTTTTCCCTCGTAACATACAGATAATAATTATTTCCCTTTCATTAAATAACAACAACAATAATAATAATAATAATAATAATAATATCGGGTACTGGTTAGAGCTGAAACTTTCAAGTCTACCTTTACATTTTACCTACAGAGTGAAAGGGAGAGAAGAAAATAAAGAATTAAGCGATCCAAAATTGACAGATGTATTCAATTCAGACCAGAAGTGTTGACAAATCGACATTTTCTATAATTCTGCCCATTCGCCATCCATGAGTTTTGCAGAAAAATTGCCATCAAATGCATAGTTCACAAACTAAGACCAAACCTTTATTAAGTGCCAGTTATTCATTTTCTAACTGTGCAACGTTTCCCATTTACATAACAGCCGAGGCTTATCGGCGAAAATTGTTTCATAATTATATTTGTCAAATAATCTTATGTGAATGGCATCTGTCGAAACTAGGTGTTCAGAACATGTACGTTTGACAATCCCGTTGCAGTGAAGCCTCCTCTGTGAATCGTACTGCAATCCTAATGTTGACTACATGCAAGGCTGCAAGTATCTCGCAAAATCATCTCAAATTCACGTCCTAAAGATAGTAATTGATTCGTAAAGTGGCCGTCTGGAGTGCGAAGTAGCTGTAATTGACCTTGACACTAAGAAGCAAGCTGTTCAGTTCATGTGTAGCAAGAACTAATGTGGCAATGAGGAGTTTGCTTGTAAAGAGACCGTTCTGTTTTTCCAGTGCATCTAACAAGTATTGTTGCCCTGTATATTTATACGAATGGAGTTGAAACCATTCGTGCCCAAAACGATTTAGACATTTATATCAGTATTTCAAGGCGCTCACGTGAAAAATCACTGAGCTACAGAACTAAACCAATGTATGTACGAAGTAGTTTTTTGTTTTGTAATGCCATCATAGCCCAATAGTGGCTATATAGTACAAATTAATAAGAAACTTTGACAATATGTAAGAATGAATTCCATAAATATATAGGAAGATAACCCCTTCGAAATAAATATAAACATCAAGTACAAGACAAAAAGGCAATCGTAAAGATGTTTAAAATTATGTTATATATATATATATATATATATATATATATATATATATATATATATATATATATATATATATATATATATATACACTGATGGTAACATATATAAAGTCTTTAAAACATATAGTCAAATTTATTTATAACCGCATGCTCTCAACAATTCGCTTATATTCTCATTATGGTACATCTTCATAAAGCTTTTTCATTCAGTTCACGTCAGAAATACTTGTCTCACACAAGGCTTACGTCGACACACATGGCAAGAACGTGTTCCATTGCCAGTGGACACTGGCAGGGTATGCACTCTAGTTGTGTTTCTTATTTCAAGAGTACTCTGAACGAGTCACATATGTGTGCACGATTAGCAATCAAAACAATAACAACTCAACTCCCCGATTTGTTTTGAAAGGCAGGCGTCGCTCTCCAATGGTGGGCTTCATGTTCTTAAATTTGAGGAGCTTTCATTTTACATTTTGCCAAATATTATGAACATGCCTATTGACACATTATTACAAGTCAGGAGATGGAAGCTTCCATTCCGAAACGGGTCAAACTGCTGGACAGCTTTGGCTGATTTATTTTCCCTTTCATTAACTTTTACAACAATGTGACCAGGCAGCCAAAATTAAATAATATTTTGCCAGATTCTATGAGAACATCATGTTTCTGTATTAAACTGGATATTACCATTTACGATTCAGCAAGTGTTTTCAATGGCAACCGGGAATCCGAGAAGATGATAAGATGTTCCTTGACAGGTTTGTATATTTAAGTTGCATTTTGTGTTGACTTCTGTTCATGATTATAGTTTGCATAGGTAATTTTGTAAATAGTATATTATATAGCTATTTATTCTAAGATGGTGATGATATTTTAAGATAATTATTTCTTGTAGGTAAACATGACTTGATTTGAATTCAGGACATCGTTTTTCCCCTAGGAACTTCCTATTCTCCCTGATATATGACATGTTCTTTACTAAAATTTAACTGCAAGACATGAACTTGTTTACAACTTAGAATCTTCCAGAAATCAAGATTTTATCCTCATCCTGGTCCTCCTAGTGTGCCTTTGGTTTTTATATTAAGGGTGTTACATCAGAATTATTTATTCCTACCTTAACATACGAAGTTTAATCAGTCTTTTCGTTGTGTTTAATTTTAATTGGAGAGGATTTATTTACTTAAATTATTCATTGGAATTACAAAGTGAACATTGATATTGTCGAGTAAAGCACTATTCTGGGATTATTTTGAATATACATTTAGAAACATTTTGGATTTTATCGTTCTGGTATACCAAGACTATTAGCACAGCAACACTATTCTAGGCTATTGGTTCATTAGCACATACATCATTGGAATTTATTGGGAACCTTTTTGGAATACATACGGAATACTGTATACCTTTGGACTTGTATAGAACTTTTAGAACTATCTGGGATTTACAATACTGAAAGTTCTTTTTAAATTTCCACTTTCGTATTCTAGGGAAATGAATTATTTGTTGAATTTTACTAAATTTGTTTGTTTTCGCTCTTTTCTATTTAGTTTAAGACCATCGAGTCGTAACGGGCTTCAAAGTAGTTCAAATCTTAAAGTATAAATAATTCTGTAGAAAAATCTGAGGATCTGCCCGGTAAACGTCTCAAGATAGTACTGTGATGTGTTGCAATGGAAGCTCCAAGTTTGTGTTCATCTTTCGAACGGTCTGTATGGCTACGATTTGAGGCCAGGATTTCTTTGAATTTACTCTGTAAAACGGAGAGGATTTGTTCAGAACGTTTCGATTCGCTTGTTTAAATATTTTCTTTAGGAGTTTGTGATAACCGCCTTTGTGATTTGCGAATGCATACTTATACTTTATTGAATTTTGCAGTGTCTACGTTAGAACGAACTCTTATGTCAAAAGGTGGAATGACGTTTGGTTTATGATGGTACACGGTTCAGTATTTGTGCATAAAGGCTTTATCGTATTAGAAGATGGTTTGATGGCATAGAGAAAGGCCTATTTTGTTCTTTAGAGATAAGGCCCTATTAATTTCCTCATCATCGAGACTTTCTGATTGAGAAATTCAAATACGCGTAGAGTCTAAATCCGTGATTGTGTATTGGATCCAGCCTTTGCAGATAATATTTTTACAAGCTGGTTCGTACACGATCGAGCCATAATGAAATTTTAATCTTGTTTATGACCCGTATAACTGTAGCAGAATCTTCCAATCTTCTACACGATCCGTGTTTGCACTCCCTTGTATTAAATCCGGGGCTTTTTGACATCTTTTTTTCCTACAATATGTGAGAATAGTTATATTATAGTCTATAATATGCCCTAAAATTTGGTTTTGCCAGAACACACACAAAAAAAGGCATTCGCTGCGAGACAGCTTTGGGAAGTCATGAATACGATGTAATTGGCAGAAATGCATGCAAACAGCTTTAAACATCGAAGCTTCGAACCCGTTTTCTTCTGTCCATTTCTGAACTTTGTTTAGTCTTTCCTGTAATTAACATTCAATAATATGCTCACTGATTGGTCTATGCGAAATCAAGAAGACGCCAACCCTGGATTAAGACATGTAACTATACTGATGATTTTGATGTTAGAAAGGATAGCTGACAAAGTGTGGTCCTGATATATGTCCATCTCACGGGATAGCTTTCAGAATGAGTGCAGCCTACCTTAACAATGATATGTCCATCTTGCAGAAAATTGGAGAGAAAATGAGGTAGGCGACCCGTTAAACAAAGGTTGAATAGAACATTAAATTCTGCTTAGCAAAAAAAAAAAAAGAAGAAAAAAAAAAATGGTCCAGGCCGATATCATGAGCTATAGTGCAAGGAATAGCACTACCACTAAGAAGGACGTTATCATAAGGTTCAGTGGGAAAACGTAGAAGACTATGCAATTGGAAGGTAGAACATAAATTCTGGAACGCTAACGGCATCGGAGGGGAGGACAGTTACCTTTTTTATTATTGACTTGAATAACTATGACGATGAGATCACTTACACTGAGGACGATTTTGATTACGCTGACACAAATTCGACTGTTGTTGTTGATGCTGTGGGTTGAACGCCATTGTAGCACATCATAGGCTATACATTGCCGCCAGTATAACTGGTGGAGGAAGAACCCGGGATAAACCACCTGAAAAAAAACAAGTTGAACTAAGAGCTGTGTGACGCTAAGAGTTAACAAAGTGACTTTGAATATTTGCACTTAACAAAACTGTTGTTATGTGTAAAATACCTCATTCTTTCTTCTCAGTATGTTATATCAACCATCTGCTAACGATAGCTGTTGTTTAAGTGAGTTTTACAGTAATGATTGAGTATCTTCCCTGCAAACCAAATATGTTTAATAAAGGAAAACAAAATTGTTTACATGTTATGTAATCATTTCTGTAAAGACTAGAAAGCGTTTTCATTTCCAATAAATAAGATCAGAAACTAATTTTAGATATTAAAATTTTTCATATACTTAGAAAGCAAAAGGCACACTTTGTATTATATTACTTAAACAGTTGTAACAAAAAGATTAGATTCTGTTTGCTTGTATGATATGTGATGTGTTTTATGAATTATTAAAATTACTATGAAAAGGAAAACAATTTCATTTACGTAATATAATAATAATGTACTTGTTTTACTGATGGGGATAGTGCGGCTACAAGAGGTCGATGGATGCTGTAAAGATCTGATAATTTAACACTGACACTTATTCTTGAGAAGGTAAGTCTGCCAACATTGATCTGCTCAGGAGAGGATAGAAAGGATTACCAGGAGTGATCCTTGTTCAACATCGTTCACTCCCACATTTCACTGTGCTTAATTTTTTTTCTTTCCACTAATTATATTCTTGATGACTTCTATGCTAGGTATTATTCTTCATTTTGACATTATTTATATTGTTAAAATTCATTGCAAAGTATTTTGTTTTCATTTTTACGATTTTATTCCTCTCTTTAGTCATACCTCTAAATTTTTGTATTGGGACAGAGACTAGGTAGAAATGGAGAAAAGTATGAAAATGAGAACATATTTCCCAACTCAGATTGAGAAAATAAACACAGGGAGAATCCTGTATGCATTCAGAACCCTTAGTTTTCAGGTCTATCTGCCAATCCTGAAAAAGAACTACCCAGACCAGCGAAGGTTCTCCATCACCTGGTAGCCCGAGTACTAAAACAGGGTGACATAATGGGTTTGCAAAATGGGGGCAAAGGAAGATACTTCCTTTTTGCCAAAGGAGATATTCCAATTCATAAAAATGTATAAAAACTGAACATTGATTGAAACCAAAGGGAAACATATGCAAGTATATGCTCCACCACCTCTTGCAAAAACTGTGGGAGAGAAATTTACGGAAATTCATTTTTTTTACTCCCACTAGAAATACCTATTAACGAGCTTTAATTAAACGTTGAGCAGAAATTTGGAATGAAACTTCAGAGAGGACAAACGGCTACCTATTGGGTCTTTCCTTCTGTCTACAGTGGGGTCAGAATCATCAGCATGACAGAAGAGGATGCGAAAATCGTGCCACCTCATGTATGTAATGGGACTTATGGTGAAGTCCTGGATTAAGAGCTGCCAATATCACAGAATATGCAAACTTTGTGGTCAAGTTGGACATTTACCGAGGGAAAGCGGAAACCCCATTCCCCTGAAATCATATGCTGATGCAATAAACATTGGACGCGGTTATGACGACTGCCCTGCAGGAGATCCCTGATCCAGGGAAGGACACTGAGAGTCCCGAAGAGCCAAACCATGCTCATACTGGGGAAGCCTCGACTTCGGTTGCTCCTGATATGCCGGGAATTCCGGACGTACAGTGCGAAGTTGAGGTAGGGGACGCAAGCAAATCCCAAGATACTTCTCTAGCAGCAGGCAGGGTGAACCCTACAAATTGGTTTCGAGCAAGTTTTTCATAAAATAAATGTTCCTACAGGGGCTGAAAAATAAGGTCAATAACGCTAAACCGAACCTCCTAACTTTTATTATTACCGTATAGTTTGAAAAACGAATAATAAATCGTTTGGGTTAGCTCATTTTTATTATTTTTTTTTTGATTTTGTTTTGTTTTTTCTGTCATAATGCGTTTAGTTTACTCGCCGGGTCACTCAATTTTTGTCGTTCACCCTGCCTGCTGCTGTAATCCTTGATAAAATCAAGGACCAAAGATTTTATCCAGACCTACACGATATCTAGATCTTGGATCATGTAGATTTATTGTAATAAATCCGAACGGAACAGCTTGTGCTTTTGAAAAGAAGTTTTTAAACTTAATCATATCCATATCTCCTGAACACCAAGTATAATAAATATTCTGTAAAGTATAATTATCTACTCCATTAAACATTACTAAAATATTGCAGTTATCTCTGATCACCTTCGGTATTTGTGTATATCGTTGTGTAACATAAATCACGTCCGTGTTTTTATGTCTACCTCGAGAAAATATTCTAGCTGGATTTGTTTGTCTGTCCAACATAACGTCATTGTACACCACTGAATTATTAATAAATCCATCTAGGTCATCTACAGATGGGGCTTCATCAATATCGGTAATAAAATCAACCACATCATTACCGTCTTCATTCAGCAATTTTGCATTTTCATTAAAATCTTTAAGTACTTCGTAACAGTGTTGATCATCTTCAGATGGTGCTACTAAATACATTTTACTCCATTTTAACCATCGCATTATTAAATTTAATAATAGTTGTGTTTTACCAGATCCAGATGGACCTATTATAATCATCCTTATCGAATTTGGTAATGCTGGATGATGTTTCACTGGCTCCTGTTTTCGTGTCGCCGAAAAGTCAATTATATCCATATAATAAATAATATGAGTCTATATTGTGTTTGGTGTAAAATTCCTACACCCACTGCTGAACTAACTACAATAACAACAAAAAATAAACGACGTGCTCTGACGGGCAAATGTGTAAAATGTGGTACCAAGAAATACAAATTTATTTCATCAAAGACAGGTGGAGATATAGCCGCTTTATTAGGAAAATTACCAGGAACTCCGTGGGCTAAATACCCCGGTGAGAAACATTTACCCGGATATAATTATTACGGTCCTGGAACCCGACTTGATATCCGACTTGATGATCAAGATCAACCAAGATCAGGAGAGCATCCAGTAAATAAGATTGATCAAGCGTGTCATGTT
Source organism: Megalonaias nervosa (assembly GCA_016617855.1). Classification (NCBI taxonomy): domain Eukaryota; kingdom Metazoa; phylum Mollusca; class Bivalvia; order Unionida; family Unionidae; genus Megalonaias; species Megalonaias nervosa. The sequence goes on from JAECUM010054825.1 coordinate 32,768, forward strand.
CATGACGTTGCGTATAAAAGTAAAGATTTACAACAAAGGCATCTCGCAGATGTAAAATTGATTCATGCATTAAATTCTATACCTAATAAATCTGTCAGAGATAAATTAGCTACTTTTCTAGTAAAATCTGCCATGAAAGGTAAAATAATGTTAGGGGCTGGTAATTAATTATATAAATATTATAATGGAATCCATTTATTATAGCCCAAGAGGATATTGGAGAGGCAGATCAGCTATTAGTAAATTATCTGAAGCAGCAAAAGTCTCACGTTCTGTTGCTGCAACTTGGTTAGCACGACAGGCAATATGGCAAATTTATCTACCACCACCTAAAAAAATTCAATATTCACATTTTGACGTCAGCGTCCCTAATGAGGTTCATCAAGCAGATATTTTATTTTTGCCACACGATACCATTAAAATTGGTAAACGTCAATCACGCACATACAAATACGCATTAACTGTCGTTGACGTTGCAAGTAGATATAAAGAAACTGAACCATTATCAACAAAGACAGCGTTTGAAGTTGCATCTACGTTTGAACGAATTTATCAGCGAGGACCTTTGCGATGGCCACAGTTATTACAGGTTGATCCTGGTAAAGAATTTCTTGGTACAGTATTATCGTTAATGAAAAAACATAACGTTAAAATCAGACGAGGACACACTGAAATTCATCGAGATCAGGCAATTGTTGAACGATGTAATCGAACACTTGCTGAGCGGTTATTTGGATACCAATATGCAAAAGAAATATCTACTGACTTTAAATCCGGTGAGAGATCTCGTGAATGGGTTGCAAGGTTACCAAGTGTGATAGCTGCATTAAATAACGAAATTACTCGTTCAACTTCCATGAAACCTTCTAATGCGATCACAAAAAATATATACCCCGTAGCAATGACAGACATCAACCTCAACCAGTATTAGGTAATGTGACTGTAAGATATTTATACGAACCTGGTGAACTTGAAGGTGGTAAAAAAGAGCAACTGATCCTATCTGGAGCGTGACTACACATACAATTTCTAGTGTAGTTAGATCTACTGGTAGACCTTCAATCTACAGATTAGATTCGAGAGCCCCTCAACGTGGATTTGTACGTGAACAATTACAGGTAATCCCTGAAGACACACAATTACCACCACATACAATTACATAACCAGAACCTCTACGTCGATTGCATTCAAGACAGGTTAGCATCACATTATCATGTGTATGACCAAGATCACTATTAATTCTGTCTACGGTAAATGTCTTGGATTATTATTCGAATATTGCCA
>JAECUM010054826.1:0-40764 GCA_016617855.1 Megalonaias nervosa
GTATTCTTTAACTCATAAAGTTCCTGTTGTAAGCACATAATTCACTCAGCAGTCCACTGGTAGAAAGGTATTTCAGCCTAATACGACTCCTCCTAAAATTCAATCTGGCACAACTTTTAAAAATCAAGCTTCTGATAAACTTGATTCAAATTCCTTGTCTCCTCCTACGTGTACCTATTGCAAGAAAAAAGGACACGTCATTTCGGATTGCTTCAAGTTGAAATATAGGCATCATAATCAAGATAGACCTATCCCAAATGCTCTTTTTCCAAGAGGTCAAGGTCACGGTCATGTATTGAAAACAATACATTTGTTGGGTCCCATAAACCCCAGTCTGATTTTATTATGGAGAATTATGAACCATTCATGTCGAAGGGTTCTATATCACTCTTGGGTGATTCGGCCAATCCTGTCCCTATTAAAATTTTAAGGGATACAGGAGGTTCTCAGAGTCTTTTAGTGTCAGGTATTTTGCCTTCTTCTGAGAAGTCCTGTTCTAATGAGAGTGTTCTCATTCAGGGAATAGAGTACGGCTTTGTTAATGTTCCTCTCCATTCTGTAAATTTGTCATCAGACTTAGTTTCAGGACCTGTGACAGTCGGTATAGTGTCTAACTTACCCGTTGAGGGCATTCATTTGTTGCTAGGCAACGACCTAGCTGGAGAAAAGGTTGTGGTTAATCTACTTGTAACTGACAAGCCTTCTTTGGATCAGAAAGTTGATCCTATTGAAAAAAGAATACCCTGCGTTATATCCAGCTGGTGCAGTTACAAGAGCTATGTCAACGAAAGCTCTTGAGAATGGTTTTGATAAGGAAAATATTCCTTTAGCTGACACATGTATTGGTCAGGCTTTTGATGAGGTCACTTTCACTTCTAATTTAGATCAATCAAAAGGTATTGATCACAGTGATCCTCTTTTAAATACTCATTCTCTTTTATCTAATCAGGGTGACAAACGACAATCACTTGTCGTCGAACAGGAAAAAGATCCTGAGATCTCCTGTTTGTTTCAGAGGGCCATTAGTGAAAATGAAGCCACTGAAGTACCTGTCTGTTATTTCATTAAAAATGGAATTCTTATGAGAAAATGGAGACCTCCCGAGGTACCTGCTAATGACGAGTGGTCAGTAAACTAACAGATTGTAGTTTCAAAATCTTACAGACAGGAAATACTTAGTCTGGCCCATGAAACTCCTCTGGCTGGTCATTTCGGGATTAATAAAACTTATCACAAGATCTTGACTCACTTTTATTGGCCAAAAATCAAAAGTGATGTTTGTAAATTTTGTAGATCTTGTCATACTTTTCAAATGGTAGGAAAACCCAATCAGAAGATACCTAAGGCTCATTTGCAACCAATTCCTGCATTTGACGAACCATTTAGCAGAATTATGGTAGATTGTGTTCGTCCCTTACCTAAGACCAAGCCAGGCAACCAACATTTGTTGCCCATTATGTGTACGTCAACAAAATTCCCAGAGGCAATTCTTTTGAGGAATATTAAAACTAAAACTATAGTAAAAGCTTTAATAAAGTTTTTTTTACTCAATTTGACCTTCCCAAATCTGTTCAATCGGATCAAGTGTCAAATTTCATGTCTGGAATTTTCCAGCAAGTTATGCACGAATTAGGTATTAAACAATTTAAATCTTCTGCCTATCATCCTGAGAGCCAAGGGACCTTAGAAAGATTTCATCAGACTTTAACGAATATGCGATCATATTGCTTTGATACTAGCAAATATTGGGATGAAGGCATTCATTTACTTTTGTTTGCTGTGAGGGAGTCCGTTCAAGAATCTTTAAGATTCAGTCCCTTTGAACTAGTTTTCGGACATACTGTGCGTGGACCTTTGAAGTTGTTGAAAGAGAAACTTCTTTCAAATGAAGACACTGAGCTCAATATTCTTGATTATATTTCTGATCATAAGAACAAATTGTCAAAGGCTTGTGAGGTCGCAAGAAGAAATCTGCGCTCTACTCAGTCCAGAATGAAATCAAGATATGATAAAAACTCAAGGGGTCGGTGTTTTCAGCCTGGTGATATAGAGTTCTAGCTGTCTTGCCCATTCCACAAAATCCCCTTCAGGCCAAGTACTATGGTCCATACACGGTTGAAAAGAAAGTAAATGATTTAAATTACATCATAAATACTCCTGGTAGGCGAAAATAAAAACAACTTTGCCACATTAACATGTTAAAGGAGCATATTGAAAGAGATAGCCAAGTAAATCATACAATTCATTTAATTGTACCTATCCCACCAACTGAGGATTTAAGTGAAGAAATTCAATTGGACACCGTTGATCTTGGAGCAACAAATCTTCGGAATTCGGAAATTATGAAAATCTGGACCGGAAACTTTTACATTTGCAACAACAAGAAAGAAATGAACTTAAACAGGTATTATTCGAATATGAGCATTTGTTTCCAGATATTCCTACGAAGACAAACAAAATTTTTCATGACGTTGAAATTGCAGTTTCAAAACCGGTGAAACAACACCCATACAGGATGAACCCTCTCAAACAGGAATATTTGAAAAAGGAAATTCAGTATTTGCTGGAGAACGATTTCATAGCGCCCAGTAAAAGTGATTGGAGTTCACCATGCATACTTGTTCCGAAACCGGATAAAACTTTCCGTATGTGCACTGATTATAGGAAGGTGAACAGCGTGACAAAAACAAATTCATTTCCATTACCAAAGATCGATGATTGTATTGATAAAATTGGAAATGCCACATTTGACCTTTTGAAAGGATTTTGGCAAATTCCACTTACGGAAAGAGCGAAAGAAATTTCATCATTTGTGACTCCAGATGGACTCTATCAATATAAAGTAATGCCGTTTAGGATGAAGGGTTCTCCAAGTACGTTTCAACGCTTGATGAATATGATTACTTCCGGTCTAGATAATTGTGACGCTTATATTGATGATGTCATCATCTACAACAACACCTGGAAAGGACATCTAGCCACGATTCGGAAATTCTTTGAAAGACTCACTGATGCTAATTTGACAATCAATTTATCTAAAGGTGAGTTCTGCCGTGCTTGTGTAACTTTTCTAGGACATATAGTGGGACATGGTCAAGTTAAACCTATAGATGCTAAGGTCAAGGCTATCTCTGATTTTCATGTGCCTGTCAGTAAAAAGCAACTGATGCGATTTTTGGGTATGGCCGGATACTATTGAAAGTTTTGTTCCAATGTTTCCAATATTCCTGAACCTCTGACAAATTTGTTAAACAAGAGAAACAAGTTTCTCTGGACCGAAAAATGTCTGGAAGCTTTCGATAGGTTAAAAGCCATACTGAAAAGTGCACCGGTTCTAACAGCTCCAAATTTCAATCAGTCTTTTAAATTATCTATGGATGCAAGTGATGTTGGGGTTGAAGCAGTATTGATTCAGGAAGGCAGCAATGGTATTGATCACCCAGTGTGCTATTTCTATAAGAAATTAAATAAGCACCAAAGAAATTACTCAACAATCGAGAAGGAATGTTTGGCTTTAATATTGGCATTACAACATTTTGAAGTTTACATTAGCTCGGCTCCATCTTCGGTTGTTGTGTATAGTGATCACAACCCCGTTACTTTCATCGACAAGATGAAAAATAAAAATCAAAGATTATTAAGGTGGAGTTTGTTTTTGCAAAAGTATAATCTTAACATCAGGCACAACAAAGGAAAAGACAATTTGATTGCAGATGCACTATCCCGTGTATTGGAATATTATTTCATATACACTTTATATAATTTATAAGAATTTTCTTATGTAATTTTGTTTACCTCATGTATAATTTACATATGGTGAAAAGAAAGCTTTATTATATAAATCTTTCTTTTTTCTTTATGGAGGAAGTGTTACGTATATGTAATTAAATCGCTTGTGTGTTAGTTTTAAAATTCTTTTTTTAATTTTATTTTTGTTTCATTACATTTTATTGTAATGTTTATTGCACGGATTCGAAATTCTTTTTCAGTAATTCGATATTTTCTTTTAGTAAATGTTGTTTATTTAAGACGTAAAACGTGTTACATGAGAATTAAATTTAGTTAACCTAGTTCGTCTTGGGTTGGGAAGTTCGGAAACAGGAAGTTAAAATGATTGGTCAGTATTAAGGCCATACTTTGTTTGCGTGATCACCATGTGTAAACAACGTTTATATTATTGGTTCTTAAGTTGGGCTACACTGGTCTACGTGATAGATCTCTTGTAGTAAGAGACCACATGACCCATCTCACGAGACTTGAAATGATGTTTCTGGGGTTTAAATACGCATTCTTAGTACTTTTCTGTCAGTGTCGTTTTAACGTCTTGAAGGAACAAGGCGTTTTTCTTTATTTGTTGCCAGATTGTTTGTTTTTCATTTGGTTTTTGGATTTAATAATTTATTCTCCTGGAAACTCAACAAGTTGACTTTTCTATAAAAAATTCTGAAATATATTCAGTAGACATTTATTCTGGAATTATTCGGAAACAAAGACTGTGATTCAATTGAGGAATTGTTGATATTCGTACATTGGACCACATCTGACGTCATCGCCTTCCATATTTGTGTGTCATCGAGATTCGAACCTGGATTCTAATAGAACCATTTAGTGATAGGACTTGTATTGTTTCATTCTTAGGATTAAATTTTGGATTATATTCATAAACCGTAAGTCCTATTTTCCAATTTTACATTGTTTTCTAGGGAAATAAATTATTTTGTTAAAATATACAAAGCTTGTTGGCCTTCACTCTTTTCTTTGTTACTGAGTACGAGCCCTTCTCACGTAACACCTGAGAAATAAATGAACGAGTAAAATCATGCACGTATCATGGTTTCTTCAGATGGTGCGGAGATACGTGGACCTCTGAGCGAATGGGTGAAAAATATATACCCCGGATTATCATCGGGGATGAAATTTGTACGGTGTCGCTGGAAACATTAAAAATATTTCTTGATTGGTTACTGACAAAAAATACTGCTGTGATGATGTGCGTCGATCATGGTCAACCGCAACCTTTTGTTGGGCATTCTCTGCACGAGTGGTTCAAGACGTTTGTGGATTATTATGAGGAGATAACGGATGATCATAGAGCTATTGATGATACCCTGAAAGAATTTAAAAGATTAATCAGACTACAGCCAGATAGAATACAATGTGGTGTAATGCGTGACATAATTCCGGAAACTCCTGTGAATGATTTTTGGAATTTATGGAAACCAAATGATTTAATAGTTGCGAGTAGAAAAATAGTTCGTGATGAATTGCAACTCTACCTGTACCATTGTGTTATCGCCCAGCAGATACTCGACGACAGAATGTTGATGTGAGATTCCAGGAACAAATGAAAAACAAAATCTTCTATCAAATGATATTGTTTTAGATGATGTTGATGTTGTTGAGAGCGCGTTGAGCATGGACAAAACTCCGTAGACGTTAGGATATGCCATAACGATTCATTCGTCACAAGGACTAACTATTACTGATACAAATATTTGGATTGTGGTGATAGAATCGAATGGTCAAATTTAGTTTATCTTGCAGTGTCTAGAGTTAGAAGAATATCTCAACTGCACAGGGTTATCATGAATTTTACAGAAAATAATAATCAAACTGCTAGCAATGGCGTAATAAGAAAAAAACTATCTGGTGATAAGCAATGTGAAAAAAAAAATAATCGCGACACGATATCGACGCTGAATTTATTATGACACTAAAACAACGACAGAATAATTATTGTGCAAGTTGTAACTATAGTATGCTGTGGGAATATTCGAATAATAATCCAAGGCAGTTCACCGTAGACAGAATTAATAGTAGTATTGGTCACACACGCGAAAATGTGATGCTGACCTGTCTTGAATGTAATCGACATAGGGGTGCCAGTTTGCAAAAGTGAACGCGGTGGTAATTGTGTGTCTTCAGGAATTACTTGTAACTGTTCGCGTAGAAATACACGCTGAGGATCATTTGAATCTAATCTGTAGATTGCAGGTCTACCTGTGGATCTAACCACGCTAGAAATTTTATGTGTAGTCACACTCCAGATAGGATCAGTTGCCCTTTTTTGACCCCCTTCAAGTTCACCGGGTTCATATAAATATCTGACAGTCACATTACCTAACACTGGCTGTTTTGAAATTTCACGTCGTTGTACAGGTATATGTTTCTTTGTAATTGCATTAATAGGTTTCATAGAAGTTGCACGAGTAATTTCATTATTTAACGCAGCTATCACACTTGGTAATCTTGCAACCCATTCGCGAGATCTCGTATCTGCCTGAATTATTTCCTTCGCATACTGGTATCCAGATAACCGTTCAGCAAGTGTTCGATTAAATCGCTCAACTATTGCCTAATCACGATGAATTGTAGTGTTTCCGTGTCTGATTTTAACATTATGTTGCTTCATCAAAGATGATACTGCACCAAGAAATTCTTTGCCAGGATCAACCTGTAATAGTTGTGGCCATTGCAAGGGTCCTCGTTGATAAATTCGTTCAAACGCAGATGTAACTTCAGATGCTGTTTTTGTTGACAGTGGTTCTGCTTCTTGATATCTACTTGCAACGTCAACGACAGTCAACGCGTATTTGTATGTGCGTGATTGACGTCTAGGTGTTTTAATGGTGTCGTGTGGTAAAAACTAAATATCTGCTTGATGAACTTCATTGGGAGTGCTGACATCAAAATACGCGTACTGAATTTTTTTAGGTGGACGTAGATAGATTTGCCATATTGCCTGTGGTGCTAACCACGCTGCAGCAAAAAGACGTGAGACTTTTGCTGCTTTAGCAAGTTTACTAACCGCTACTCTGCCCGTCCAATATCCTCTTGGGCTATAATAAACAGATTTCATTATAATAGTTATATAATTAATTACGAGCCCCTAGCATTAGTTTACCCTTCATAGCAGATTTCACTAGAAAACTAAGTTTTTCTCTGAGAGATTTATCAGGTTTAGAATGTAACGTATGAATCAATTTCACATCTGCAATATGTCGTTGCTGTAAATCCTTGCTTTTGAACATGACGCGCTTGATCAATCGCATTTATTGGATACTCGCCTGGTCTTGGTTGATCTCATTCATTAAGTCGAATATCAAGTCGGGTTCCAGGACCACAATAATTATATCCTGGTAAATGTTTTTCCCCGGGATACTTCGCCCATGGAGGCCCAGGTAATTTTCCCAACAAAGTAGCGATATCACCACCTGTTTTTGTAGACTTGTCCGTGATTTTATCACGGGAGGTAAATCTGTATTTGTTTGTACCACACTTTTCACACTTACCTGTCAGTGCGCGATGTTTATTTTTTGTTATCATTATTGTTAATATACTGGTCCCATCAACGGTGGGGGTGGGTGCCTTGCATCGAACACAACATAGATTCATATTAGTTATTATTATGGATATAACTGACTTCTCAGCGACACGAAAACAAGAGCCAGTCAAGCATCACCCAGCGCTACCTAATTCTATCAGGATGATAATAATTGGGCCATCTGGAAGTGGTAAGAGGCAATTATTGCTTAATTTTGATAATGAGATGGCTCAAGTGGGATAAGTTATATTTAGTGGCACCATCTGTAGATGATCAACGATGTTATGAAATACTTAAAGTTTTTAATGAAAATGCAAAGTTGCTGGATGAAGACGGCAATGATATTATTGATTTATTACCAGTATTGATGAAGCGCCATCCGTAGATGACCTTGATGGAGTTATTAATAATTTGGTAGTGTACGATGATATTATGCTGGACAAACAATCAAATCCTGCCAGAATATTTTCTCGCGGTAGACATAAAAATGCAGACGTGACTTATGTTACTCAAAGATGTGCGCAAATACCTAAAGTAATCAGAGACAACTGCAATATTTTAGTTGTGCTTAACGGATTTGATAATCATACGCTGCAAAATATTTATTACACTTGGTGTTCAGGGGACATGGACATGATTAAGTTCAAAATTTTTTTTTCAAAAGCATAAGCGACCCAGATTGGTTTTATAACAATAAAGTTACATGATCCTGGGTCGAGATATCGTAACGGACTTGATAAAATATTTGGTTAATTACAGCAGCAGAGAGGATGAAACGACCAAGCGTATGTGACCTAGTCGTAAAAGAGTCGCTTAAAAGTTTGGAAAATACTCGTCAATGAACGAGTAACAAAAACGAACTAACCCACAAGATTTCGTTAACGCGGTCTCCGCAATAATTGGGGCCACAACAACGAAATGTGCTCGGATAATGGATTCGGTTTGACGTTATTGACCTTATTTTTCAGACTTCGTAGAAACCTTTATTTTTCATAAATAAGGTCTCAGGCAAAATGGTCTGTTCACCTTCTCTGTTGCTTTTAGTTCTGCCGTGAGCTACATTGTTCACTAATTTGCTATCAATTTTAAGATATTTTGCAGCAGAATAAATTGATTTAAAATTTATTTCTTCTCCAGTTTCAAGATTTATTGAAATCGCTCGTCAGCAGATCTAGCATTTCCACGTTTAGTATTTTCTTGAGATGTAACTAGATCTACATTTTCTAGACGATTGTCTATTTTAATTTTGTGAATATGGTAGATAACTAAATTATTTAAAATAGCCCCATTAAAAGTTTCATAAATAAAGCGATGAGATTGATAATCTACACAATCAGTTTTAATATCACGTACTTGCATACGTAAATATCCGCTATTTTGCAAATTTCCCACAACTTTTTTTGTTTTTCTATGTCGAATAATTCTGCAATCACTAGCCTTATATAAATCAAGCACAGAATGCGGTTGAAATTCATCTTGCAATGATAAATTTTCAATATTGTCATCGTTTATTGATTTATTTACTCTGTAAACTCTTTGTCCTTCTGGAATGTTACTGCAGAACAAAGTGTAAATAAAATCTTTTCGCAATATTTCAACTCTCTCTGCATCATTTCCTTTTACACTGATCATTCCAGCTGGTGTTGTTTTATCGAAAGGTCTTTGATATTTTACGCAAATAACAGACCCAAGTACATTTCCAGCATAATGATCATAAACTGGGTGTACGTGATATTCTTCTTGTTTTTCTCCTGTCAATCTCATGTAACTCATATTTGCTGTTATTATTTTATAGAGCATTTTATATCTCTAATTGAAAAATATATAAAAGTCTGTTAAATATATAAAATACTATATACAATGTTAAAATTACGAGACATTGCCAAGAAGGGCCTCATAAAAGCAGAAAAAATTCTTACTGCCTTTTCTGGTTATGATAACAGTTATAAATTTGATAATCTAAATATTTTAACAAATTTTAACTCTACAAATTTTTTCATCTTTTACAACCAGTTGTAGAGCAAGAACTTGCAGTTCACAAAAGAATCAAACTAATAGTACAGTGTCATGTTATTTTATCAAAGTTACACGCTCTTCAAAAATATATAATTGATATAAGTTTTGAAAACACAAATTTCGACAACGAAATTTCCGAACCATATCTAACGGCTAAATCACGAAAATATTAACTGGAACAAATATTTCCTCAGTCGCTGATGAAATACACCAAGAAATAAATAAAAAAATTGGAGGAATTTACTGTATCCGGGTCAGGTTGTAAATTTGAGGTGATTAAAGAAGTTTTCTTTCACACAATGAAATATAACGTACTTTGCGGTAGTTCTTATATTGATCTTCCTCAAACAATCAAAAACAAAAAATGCTGTATAGACGTCATAAACATCGATGACGAATATTATCGTTGGGCAATTTTGTCTGCAAGACATCCTCAAAGTTTTAACTGTGATCGAGTTGAAAAATATTTGCCGTACAAAAACGAGCTAAATTTTAACGTAATAACCTTTCCAGTGGCAGAGAATCAGATATCAAAGTTTGAAAAACAAAACTATATTTCAGTAAATGTTTTCTGACTAGATGAAAAAGAAAATGTTCACCCAAGATATATTTTAGCGACTGCTACACAAAAGACAATAAATTTATTATTTTATAAAGGACATTATTGTTGGATAAAAAGCTTTATTGGCCTAGTTGGCAGACAAAAAATAAAAATAAAAATAAGAAATATTTCTGTTACAGTTGTTTACAAGGTTTTTCTAAGATGAAAAACTGCAAGAGCATCTCAAATACTGTGTTAACGTTCAAAGAATAACCATGCCAGGAAAGAAAGAAAAAGTATTAAATTTTAAAAATTATAATCATAAGCTAAGTATCCCGTTTGTTATTTATGCTGATCTCGAATGTCTACTTGTTCTTGTGGTTGGTGCAGCAAATGATCCAAATAAATCAAGAACGAGAAAAATACAAAAACATGTTTCTTGTGGAGCAGCTTATAAAGTAGTTTGTTGCGCTAACAATAATTTTTCAAATCCAGTAAAATTATACAGATGTAAAAATGGCGAATCTGAAAGTCCGGCCGTGTGGTTACTAAAAAATTAAATAAACGAAGTTAATAAAATTTTCAACAGATTATCTACAACAGCTCCAATACAAATAACATCCAAACAACAACTTGACTTTGATGAGGCAGTTAATTGTCATATCTGTGAGAAGACGTATTCAGGCGATAAAGTGCGCGATCATTGTCATCTATCCGGCCAGTATCGCGGGGCAACTCATAACGATTACAATTTAAAATTGCATGCGCCAGATTTTATTCCTGTACTTTTACGTAACTTTCGTGGTTATGATAGTCATATTATTGTAGAAGCTTTTGGCAATGAAGAAATTAAATCTAAACTAAATTAAATAATATAATAAAATGTATCCCAAACAATTATGAAAAGTATATGTCAGTCACGCTCGGCAAATTACGTTTCATTGATAGTCTGCAATTTATGGAAGCATCATTAGATGAGCTTGTAATAATTAAAAATTTACTTTGGTGAAAACCACGTCGCTCGGCAAATTACGTTTCATTGACAGTCTGCAATTTACATTAGTATCATTAGAAGATCTTGTAGAAAATGCTGCAAAAGCTGGTAGCGAGTTTTATAACCTATTAAATTGTTTTGGAGATAAATTTAATCTACTGACAAGAAAAGGAGTGTTTCCGTATGATCATCTCGACAACTGGAGCAGATTTGATAAAACTTCTCTTCCTGATAAAGATAAATTTTACTCTCAGCTAAAACAATGAAAATATTACAGATGACGAGTACAAATATGCACAAGATATTTGGAATAAATTTAGTTGTAAAACATTTGTTGGTTATCATGATTTATATTTGAAAACAGATTTATTACTACTAGCAGATGTTTTCGAGAGTTTTCATAAAGTTAGTCATAAACATTATGGACTAGATCCCTGTTGGTATTATTCTTCACCAGGGCTGTCCTCGGCTACTCTGCTAAAAACAAGTAAGAGAGAATTTGATCTCTTGACTTATGTTGATATGCTTAATTTTACTGAAATAGGTATCAAAGGCGGAATTAGCGTTATAACTAAAAAATATGAGGTAGCTAATAATAAATATCTGAAAAATTATGATACAAATCTCCCATCAGATTATACTATTGATCTGGACACTGTCAATTTATATGGTTATGCAATGTCAGAGCCAATGCCGTGCAGTGGATTTCATTGGATAACTACAGATCAATTTCTTAAAGAAACTGAAAACATCTTCCAAACGATATCGGTTATTTTGTTGAAGTTGATCTTGATTATCCTACTTCGTTACATGATCTACATAACGATTATCCGTTTTGTGCAGTGTCTATGATGATCGATTACAGTTTATTATCACCTGAACAACGGGCAATGACAATAGGAAAAAATTCGATTGTTAATAAGCTAGTTCCAAATTTGCTAAGTAAAAGAAATTACGTGATACATTAAAAAATTCAAAACAAGCAGTAGATGTCGGACTAATTCTAAGAAAAGTCCATCGCGTGTTAAAATTTAATCAGTCAATGTGGATGCAGATTATACTGATTTAAATAGTAGTGCTTTTTTACTAAAATCGAATTTGAGAAAAACTTTTCCAAGTTAATGAACAATTCCGTATTAGAAAACGAGTCAATATTGAAATTGTAAACGATATAAATCGCAGAAATAAATTAGTTAACGATGACGGTTTTGTCAGTATGAAAATATTTAATGAAAATCTTTTTGCAATACAACGACGAAAGACAAATTTAAAGTTAAACCAATTTTTGTTGGTGCAGCTGTACTTGATATATCAAAGTGGCTGATATATGATTTTCACTATAATTTTACAAAAAAGCAGTGGCCAGATTCGATTCGGAGTTGCTATTTACTGATACAGATTCGTTAGTTTATAATATAAATGTGAAGATGTATATCAAGATATTTATAAATAACGTGACTTATTTGATTTATCGGATTATCCAAAAAGTAGTGGATTTCATGATGATGCAAATAAAAAAGTTATTGGCAAGACGAAAGATGTGTTTATATTTGTGCCAGTTAGGAAATTTGTCGGACTAAGAAGTAAAATGTACGCCGTAACTTTAGATGACAAAAAACTGACAAAAAAGCAAAAGGTATTCCTAGTGGGTATGTAAATAAAATGTATGAAACGTATTGATTTTAAAGCAGCACTGAACAGCTACGTTAATTTTATTAAAACAAATGCTATTAGAACAAATCATCACAAACTTGAGACAGATACGATTATGAAACGTGCACTAAGTGTGTGTTTGTGTGATTTAGATTTTTACGTAGCTTTAACAATTTTTCAGTCATATCGCTACGATGTCTGCAGTGTGACAGTTTATAGTGATGTCTAGCACTGGGGCATCATGCCACAGACATGTGGCATGATGTCCCACCCAGTCACATTATCCTGACACCAGGCCGACCAGTCCTAACACTAGCCTCTTAATGCTGAGCGCCAAGCGAGGCAGCTGTTAGTACCATTTTTGTAAGTCTTTGGTATGACTCGGCCGGGGTTCGAACCCGCGATCTCCCGCATCCGAGGCGGACGCTCTAACCACTAGGCCACCGGAGCGGTCGTGCATTAAGTAATTTTTACGATAAGAGATACTGTGAGGACGGAATTAATACACTAGCTATTGGACACTGCAAGTACTGGTGACATATTCAATATCATATTTAACTAATTTTGTCTAATATTAAAAATAATGTTCGAAAATTTAACATTAGCCGATGGAGTTAGTTGTAAAATTAGAAAATTAACGATTAATGGCCAGCAATTATCAGTTTATATTAATGATGAAATTTCAGGTATTTGTTTTAGTAAATTTAATAGAATTAAACTCTCGCTTATCAAATCAGATGAAGCAAATATTTTGATTATCTTGAAAAGTTACGAGATGAGCTTATGCTGAAATACGATAACCTTCTCAATCCGATCAGTCAAAAAAAAAATACAAAAATTAATATCGACTTAGACTGGTCATAGGTTTTTGTAAAAGGTAGTAAGTATCTTCTCAATAAGATAGCAATGAAAGAGTTATTTGAATGTCATCGAAAAGTAAGTGGGAGAATTAAATTTTACTTGTATAAACACGATAATTAATGTTTTCTAATAACTTATGTTGAGACATTAATAATCGGAGAAGAAAGATATCTCTGTCTGTCTTCTTTGTAATTTGTGAAGGTAGATAATACTGTCTTCCACCCGGAGTAAATAGCCTGTGTTATCGTACATGGCATGTAATGTTAGGTATAAGTATTTTACATGCCTCATCTGAGGTAACAGTTTTGCTTGCAGTCTTTATCGAATCGTTCAGTAATTAATACATATTGAAAAATCATCTGGTATCATTTCAGTATTACTAATTTTAAGACCTTAGGATAAATGAACAAATGTTGCAATATGGCCTTATAAACCAATGTTCTGTATTAATTTTGTATAGGAAGCTTGACTAATGCATTATCGATCTCCAGACTGCAGAAGTCTGTTAGTTTTGTAATTTAAGCCGTTGTATTGATCCAACATGGCATTTCGTTTCCTGTACATACTGCAATATATTTTAACCAGTATAGAAATGTGTAAGATTGCAGATTTCGCGATTCATTTTATATTTGATAATAATGTTTATTCAGAATCAGAAATGTGATGCTAATCACTTATAGGAATTTCCCGTTAGATAACATATAATAATTTTTGAAACATATGTGTAAGATGATTTTTTTGGTTTAGTGGTATCGCGGCTGACTCTCATACTCAAGGTCTTGAGTTCGATTCCCGTGACAGACATAATCGACGGTGTGGATGTACGATGCCATTTTTCTAATATAAATGGGGGTACGAAATTCAATAGAAAAAAAATCCACTCTCCCATCATGTCACCACGTGGTGGGTGCACTTTTGCACTCGCCGGGGTTGATTATGGGGGAGAGTGTGCAAAATCTGTTGAACGTAGATAAATCCCCCGTTTGTACGTGCGGTCTATAAAAAATACAGATCGCCTTCTGAACTTTCTAAAATATCATTTGGTAATTTAGGGGTTTAAATGGGGGTTGTGTCTGTTTCGTCACCATATAAACTTGCTAGCAATCTAGGAGTTCACATGGTGGTCTGTTTCGTCACTTTTAAATTTTCTAGAATGTCGTTTGGCAATCTATGATTTTTCACATGAGGGTTATATGTTGTGCTGTCCTTAATTATGTTTATATGTAACTGTGATGTCTTTAATTAAGTTTATATGTAACTGTGCTGTCCTTACGTAAGTTTATAATTAAGATTATGTGTTGTGCAGACCTTAATTAAGTTTATAATTAAGATTATGTGTTGTGCAGTCCTTAATTAAGTTTATAATTTTGTTGTGCAGTCCTTATATATAATGTTGTAAAAATATGCTTGCTGTAAATATGCTATAATTATGTGTTGTGCCGTCTACAAAAACATTCCTCTCTGAGGAATATTATTTTTATTGTTTTAACCAAATATTTATAGTAGCAGATGTTTTAAAATATCATTGTCAAATAAATCATCAACCATGCCGTCGATGAATAACATTCGATCAGTTGTCCAACCCGCTATTCGCTTATCGTTTTCGTCAGCAAACAACCATACTGATCCGTACTTGCTCGATAAATGATAACCAACTTTTTTAATACAATCGCTTATTATTTTAGGTTCTATACCAGTATATCTCGAAGCTGATTTAATGGAATTAAATCTTTAAAAAAATCTGTTTCTTAGATTAAATGCAATACCTTTTATTGGTGCTTTATAATAATCCATATTATATTATATTTTATTGTCTAATATGAGATAAATCTTAGAGGTCCAGGAATATCTTCTGCGCTACAAACCTCTTTTGAGCTAGGAAAATCATTTCCTTTTACTACTAGGATCATATTCGTTTAAAAGCAGAAGAATATCACTGTAATTGGCTTTAAGTCCTCAACAGTTCCATTGTATGATGAAGTTCTTCATTATAAGTTTAAAGTGGAGATTGTGAAGCTAGGTTAGACTTTTCGCGGAGACAATATGTGTGGTTATTTCTCTGGAGGAAGCGCGGGGATGATTTATTTTGTTTGTAGGTCTTTATCCACTTTCAGAACATGGAGCAGTTTCTTCTGCATCCATGCTCTCAATGTCCCCAAACTATTATAGAGTTTGATAGGGGTCTTCTGACCCCTTGTGCTGCCTATTTCCTTGAGATCTGTTTTCATTCCTTGGTGATTTCGGTGGTGGGGTATTAACTGTTGTTTGAGTAGATGCCGTGGGGTTTTTTTGTGCTTGGTAATGGGGGGTGTTAGTGCTTGATGTTGAATAGGGTGGATCTGTCTGTGTTTGAGCGTTTGGGATTGTTCTTCACTACAGTGGAGAAAGATGGGCCAGGAAGAGATGTTATTTCCTGTACAAGCTTTCTGGCCTCTGGATAGGGAATGTTAGCTGTGTATTTAACCCTCTGTGTTTCCTTCTCCTGTTTCCAGGTATCACAATCCTTGGAATTCGCGTGGTGCTCCTTTCCACAGCTGACACAACGCGGAGTTGCTCTACACTCAGCTTCCTGGTGAGAATGGTCTCCGCATCGGCCACATATTTGGCTTCTTGAGCAGCGGTCTTCATGATGGCCATATTTTTGACACCTATAGCATCGAAGTGGGTTTGGAATATATACATCAACCTTCACTTGCAAAAAGCCAACTTTGACCATTCTGGGTACTGTTGGTTTGTTGAAGGTGAGTATAATGGTGTTGGTATCCTGCAGATTGTTGTTGCGTTTAATACGTATTCTACGGACTGCAATGACACCTTCGTTTTTCATTCCTTCAGTGATATCTGTGTCGCTGACTCCAGCCAAGTCTCGATAGCGAATCACGCCTTTGGACGTCCTGAGTGTTGTGTGGGAGAATGAGGTCACTGGAATATCGAGGAATGTTTTCATTTTGTTGATGTTTTCTGTTTGACCTCGTCGCTCACACTCAATAAGAAGGGAGCCCAATTTCAACTTTTGAACACTTTTTAGTGTACCTATCGATCCCGTAATTGTCTTTTCTTTAGATTATATAACAATGAAGCATGGAAATTAATCCACACTACATGTTTCGTCATCTGAGTCAGATCCAGTTTTGGTGCGTTTGAGTTGATATTTTTTGTTTAAATTTTCCATTTTGGTTTGTTTAAAGTTCAGCACCCGTGCTCCCCGCCCACCAAAGGGCCCAACAAAGGGACACTTTTCAAGGCCCTGGGATACACAGATGTTATACTCAGTAGGGAAAATCACCTCCTGATTCGTCCCGTAAGATATGCTCAGTCGGTAAAAATTACCTCCCGATTGACCCGTTGAGCCACCGCCTTCTAGGAAGTCTTCTGAGACGTGGGAAAGGGAACGTTCAAGGAATAAAATGTAGGAGCAACGGTGGTATCAAGAGAGATACAAGGAGAAAGATAAAGAAAGAGTGCAAGTAAATAAAGACCTCCTAGGGCTCTGCGCGACCAGCCGATTTGTCGAGACCGGGCCAATCCCGACCACCCGTCTAGAAGAAGTAGAGGTCAAAGTAGTGTATTGCATTGGAAAGCCTCTGCGCAACTACCAAGTTCCTTTCCTCCCCGACACGGGACTCAACCCACGGCAAACAGGTTTCCTCTACTTAGTCGCCTCTTACGACACGTAGCGAGGCACGTCGGGCCAATTCTACAACCCCGAACACGCAGGGGGTCTGTGACTTGGTGGTCCATCTGATATTTGTTGTCATGAATAGAGTTGAAAATGAGAAATATGTTAGTATACTCATGTAGTCTTTAGTTTTCTTACATGGCATGTATGAAACATTTCTTTATAGATGTCTATATTTGTTTTTAATAAACTGGGTTTATGAGGCCGATGAAATGAACTAGCTGAAATGTTGTTAGATTACTACATAGCAGATACAACTTTGCCGGACTTTATCTGACTCATAAATATTATTACACTGTAGATCTCCAAACTCAGTTGAACAAGATTATTACATAGCCTAGATGTGTATATAAGACTGTAAATCAAACTCATTGTAGTAATATTATACTTTAATATAAGGTATCGATATTTCAATTTACAATTTTATAAACAACTGTTGAAGCCTCTACTATCACCATGTATAACAATACAAACTTCTACAATTATAACTTGACATTCTGTAGTCAATTGATATAAATCCTTTCATCCACTTGCATGATTGTATGCATAGGTGTCAAATGAACAACAGGTAAACAATTCCTTACTGCCTTTTACCTTTATCATGAGTCCATAGAAGTTGTCCATTGACTTTGTTACCACAAGAATAAAACATGAAAATTCATATCAGTACATTTTTGATACACAGAAATAATCTTGGATGAGAACTTTTTAAAACATTTCGCATGCTTAAGTATATTTAAGATAATTCCTGAATACATGTACGTAGCATTTACTATTTGCTGGCACGAACAGTTCTCATGTTAAATGCGACTAGTTATTGACTTTATTTTGAAATCACATCTGGATACAAGAAAGGTGTCATTTGTACATCAAGTTTGTCATCCTCAAGACCATGACAAGCCTTCATTGCATAATCAAAGCACAGAGAGATACCTAAGCAGTGTGGCACTCTAAACTCAATAATGTACGTTGCTGTTGACAGTAATAGTTACCATCGTGAGATCCAATGTTTGTAAAGAAGCAAACTACAGCAAGTTGTTGTTGTTGATGTTTTTGTTGTAGGGTTTAAATCCATTTTTTAGCACAAGATAGGGTATACACAGTGGCCAGTATGTTACCATTGTGAGATCCAATGTTTGTAAAGAAGCAAACTACAGCATGTTGTTGTTGTTGTAGGGTTAAACGACATTTTTCAGCGCAAGATAGGGTATGCATAGTGGCCAGTAAAAATGGTCCAGGAAGACCCCGGGAAAAAACCCGGAAAGAACTACCGACCCAAGAGAAGCTACTCGCAAGCTTTCTCACACACCCACATTAGCCGTACCCGAGACTTGAACCCATGCAGACAGATGTGAGATGGCAATGCTCTGTAATACTGAGCGCTTCAGACCACTCGGCCACTCAGGTCCCCAACTACAGCAACTGTCAAGATACTGTCTATTCCTATATAGATTATGTCCTGATCTTTTAAATTTTAGCATTAAAGATTGAAACAGTTTTTAAATATGGCTCAAAACAGTGATGTCTTGCAGGAATCAAACTGTCCAAAAGAAAGTAAATCACACAAATCTTACGAATCTAATTTGCTTTGTGTCATATGGTTAATAGTCATTTTGAAGAGTTTTGTGTCACATGTCAATGGCCATTTATGGGACAAGTCACAAGACTATTATTGTAATTTCTTTTTTCAGTTTCCACTTTCTCTTTGTTAACATTTTATCATAATAATTTTACCTACTGTAACATGTCCAGAAAAATATACGTAACAAATATCCTATATGTATATCTTTTTGTCATTTTTATGAAGTTTTATTGCCATTTTGCTGGTGTTGAATATTAAGTTATTGTTTTGCACTTTTCCTGTTGGTGCTTCACAAAATGTAAAGGTGGTATCTTCTGAAAAAATGCCGAGATAAAATTGTTCGTTGTTATATTCGACCCGAGCTATGAATTGGTCCCTCTTCTTCCTGTAATGAAACAGAAAATAAAAATTGGTTACTACTAATATGAAAACCAGCAGCCTACCAACTGTGAAGATAATATATCAAATATGTGACTTCTGAG
Source organism: Megalonaias nervosa (assembly GCA_016617855.1). NCBI lineage: Eukaryota > Metazoa > Mollusca > Bivalvia > Unionida > Unionidae > Megalonaias > Megalonaias nervosa. The sequence goes on from JAECUM010054826.1 coordinate 19,133, forward strand.
AAACATACACTTTATAGCATACATGACAGGATAAATGGTCCCTTAAAACACATTTTAATGATACATTTGTGGATTCTGTCATATATTAAAGGTAAAAGTGAACAACTTACACATTTATAGCACATACATACACCTTCTTGACAGAATATTTTTTCGTCGAGATTGAATAATAGTATGTATAGTAAACGGATTATAAGAGTTGGAAACATGGGTTTCTGCTTTATATGGCAAACTGATGGAAAATTTAATTGTGACATTTCTAACATTAATCCACCAGTTTTCCAGGAATTTACTTAAGAAATATTTCCACAAAAGTTGTGTCTATGTAATCTTTCTACCAATATCCAGTATTCATAGCCTATGTAAGAGACTTTTCTTTTACTTAATTCTACTCAAATAATTCCACTCTGAATAAAAATGTGGTAGGAATGTTTCACATTGCATGTACAATGAACGTTCTACCAAGATTGGGCTTCTAAAGACCACTCTTATAAGTGTGTAGCTGCCATAATGATCAAATAGAGAACATCATTCAAGTCATACTGCCCAGAATATACGATTGTCTTTTAGACTAAAGTAAGACAATGAATGGTAGGAGGTCTTCTTTGGCCTCTTGTTTTGTTACTATTGTCAAAATACAGCAAATTCATATATAAAATGGTATAAAAGTATATTTACTTTTATATATAAGGGCATTGTTGATTTTAAGCAAAATGTGCAGCCCAGTTATAGTCAATATAGATTACATACATAATTGATATCGATAATCATATATATTGTTTAGAATTATGTTTAAAAATGCTAAATGAATATGACTTGGAAAATCTAATATAAAATATTCATCCTCATTTAAAAGAATGTAATTCACTAATTTATGTTAACCTGTTTGATTTCAATTGTATTTTTGTAAATTACTTTATATAAAGAATATAAAAAACAAGCGAAAACCTAGCTATCAAATTATAAGAAACTATTAAATCAATTGATTCAAATATCATAAAATGGAAAACATACCTTCACATGTTGTCTGACTGCTTCTGCAGTTATCTGTAATGTTTTCTTTTCTGTCATCAAAACAAAAATGTCTTTGGAAACAAAAACATTGTCTTTTATCTCCCACTTATGTTTGGGCTCCATTTTGCTCTACAGTCTCACTTCTCTGTGGATGAAGTTCCAGAAATGACCAGACAACTGATATCAGCTTCCCCTTATGACAGACCCAATTACTGGACGCTAGGGCACGAAGGCTATCATATTTCAGCACTATCAGTATCAGTTTGCTGGAATCCAATTGACTATAATTGCTACAATGTGTTGCCTTGTGATTCTGCAGTTGTTCCTGTGTAATTGTGCAGGACACTAGGGTGTAGACTTTTCAGACCTTTTTTGAGAAACAAAATCTTATTACAATTAAACAAAAGTATTTGGGGAAGACAAATATAATATAAATAAATGTATATGTATTGATATGTAAGTGACCCAGTTAGATGCTCAGGCCATTACAACCTCCTTGCATTTATTGTGTACATGTGTTAACATTTTGTACTTGAACTTGCTATTTTAAAATTCCAAGCCCAAAAAATTCACAATATTCTATCTAGGTCAATATTGACAGTATATGTTTGTTTACAATGTGCATGGGAATATGTATGTATGTATGTATGTATGTATGTATGTATGTATGTATGTATGTATGTATGTATGCACTTTCACTCAGTAAAGGGGTGTTGCAATAGTTCAGCTGGCAGGGAATCATACTCTTAATCCTAATATTCACCCTTTGATACTTACTCAGGCCAGAACTGGGCCAACTGCTTTGGTATGTCCTTGCGAAGAGTATTTCACTCACATTTCCTTGGCATGATATAGCTACTAATATGTTAATAAGTGCTGACAAAACCAACAAAAACAAGAACAAAAATCATCCACTAAAATCTGGTTTCTAGGGGTTGATAATATAATAGCTACTGAAGGAGACTTTAAGACCAGTTACTTAAAATCACAAGGAAAGCAAAATTTACCTCTGGGTTTAGTCAACTCATTATATTACCTACTTTGATATCATAGAAAAGAAAGTTCTATTAAGCCATGTATTATCACTGTGGCCAGCATTTTATTGTCTAGATCACTTATATCTGAATTTATTTTCTGCTCGACAATTCTTGTTCACAATGGCTTCTACAGAATACCTTTTATTTTCATCTTATTATAATTAATACACTGCATAAAAACTGACCATCTTCATTCAACATAGAGAGTGATTCTCTATTCAAAAGGAAGTGGTTAACTTTTCAGGCAGCAAGGTTCCAACACTGGCTCTGTTCAACAGTGACCATGGGAACCAATTAGTGAAGATAGATGTGAAATGCAGTTGTTTTACTTCAGCTCTTAGCGCAAGTGTTCTATAGCCCATCTTAATTACAGTCAGTCAGTGCTATCCCTTATCTGTGTTAGTGAACAGATTTGCTAGTCCTGGTTGTCCAATGATACTTCAATTTCTGTTAATTATCAGTGAACCTGCCTTAGTTTCATGGTCTTCAAGTATAAGAGCTTTTAGTTCTGACTCAGTGATAGTTTAGAGAAGATGGAAATAAAGGTGTAAATATAATCAATATTTTCATGTGAATGGTTCCCCTACACCTGTAAAACTATACAATACTTAACAGAATGGAACTTGCAGTTTAGTTGTTGTTGTTGTTGTTGTTGTTGCTGTTGTAGGGCTTAACGCCATTTTTCAGCACACGATAGGCTATACATGGCGGCCAGTATTAAGGGTGGAGGAAGAAACCGGGAAATCCTCGGAAAGAACCACCGACCCACGAGAAGCTACTGGCAAGCTTTCTCACATATCCACATTCGCCGAATCCGAGACTCGAACCCACGCAGACAGAGGTGAGATGGCAGTGATCCGTAACAGAGAGCGCTTTAGACCACTCGGCCACTCGGGGCCCCTGCAGTTTAGTTAAAGCACTCTAGAAAAAAGGAGAAAAACCTCTTATATTCAAAACCATATTACTTGAATTTTTTTTCAAGCAAATACATCAAGAATAACAATGTACACCTAGAACTGTGTCTGTTCTAAAATGATTATTAGACGTATTTGTAAGCTGCAAACATTCTGCCCTCACAATCTGTGTACCCACTCATCTCTCTGGCAAAATTTCTGTACCTGTCCATCTCAAGTAATTTCTTACATGGGAGTAAAGATTTTAGGACATAGCATCAAATTTAGCACTGCTTGACACAGACCAGGTGGGCTTATGTATGATATGTTGTACATTGTCTGACCATCCGTTAACTCTAGCTTGTTATTACTACTTCTCTTCAACTATGCAGACAACTGCATTGAAATTTTACACACACACAATCACCCCATGGTCAAGGTGGTCCCAAAAATAATAGTGCTTGGTGGACATCCAATATGGCTTTCAGAAAGGTCTTTTTGAAATCGTGTTATTGCTAATTCTCCTGAATTGATGATCCCATCAGCATGAGGTTTCCACTAAAAGTGTTCTTATGATGTCCAGTTAGTCCTAAACAAAATGGCACTGATCTGATGTCCAATACTGCAACAGCAGTATCTTAATAATCTTGTTATGGCTACTCCGTTTGAATGGAAACACATATTGCCATGGGAGTTTTACCAGAAGACTTCTAATTTTAGTTGACTACAGCGGCAATCATGAAAATTCTATCACTTCTCCTGAATGAATGGTGACATCAGCATAGGGTTTTCACTGAAAGACTATGAAGTCTAGTTGGTTGTAAAATACAAATGGTGCCAATCTGACTTCCTATATGGTCAGCACAATGGCTATCTTGAAAATCATGTTATTTCTATTTTATTTTCACCATAAGACCTCTTATGACTTCATATTTGTTCAATTGGAAATGGTGCCAGTATGATACCCAGTACGGCCACCATGGCAGCCATCTTGAAAATAGAAAGTCATATCAACAAGGAATTTCCGTCACAAGACTTCTCATGATGACTTGTTGGTCTTAAATGATAATGATGCCAATATGTCTTCCATTATGTCCAGCATAGCTGTTAAATTGAAAATCATATTATTGTTGTAGGATATCAGATATGGTTTCAACATTCAGCAGTTAAAAATAAGAAACGACCTTATCTTGAATTCCTGACCAAAATTTTCAGCATTAAAGGTGTTATTGCCTTTGAGAGAATTTTGTCCCATTCTGTTTAAACATTTGTTTACCTTTTGCAAATATTACTTTTTAGAAGAACCGCTCTGGTGGCCTAGTGGTTAGAGCGCCCGCCTCGGATGAGGGAAGTCGTGGGTTTGAACCCCGGTCGAATCATACCAAAGACTTAATGTCAGGATCATGTGACTGGGTGGGACATCATTCTACATGTCTGCAGCATGATGCTCCAGTGCTAGATATCACTATTAACTGCCACACTGCAGATATTGTAGCGATATGACTTAAAGCTATGTTAAAAATCTATATCACACACACTTTTTAGAAGAAAATATTTTAACAAGGTTAGTCAAAAAAATTTTTTAAAAATTATTTTAAAATCCTTTTCAAATAATGTATTCTTAAATAAGTTTGTTGCTTTGCTGGCTTTCAACTGTCTGACAAAGAAAGATTAAAATGAGATTATTATTATAATTATTATTATTATTATTATTATTATTATTAGTAGTAGTAGTAGTAGTAGTAGTAGTAGTAGTAGTAGTAATTTAAGTAGTAGACATATGATATCATGTATATGTTTGCAACAAAGTTTGCCAACAACAATAGAGTCCCTTCACATTGTTTTGCACATGCACTTATGCCTCGAAGTTGTATGTTATTGTATCAGCTTTTGTGAGAGAAGCAATTGTGGGGGCTGTCAAGTCGCTCTTACTACACACATCGGTAAACAGGTCAAGTCAAAACTATGGTATCGTATATTTTTCAGGTTGAATAAAATAGGTGGGCGCAATCGTTGTGCAGTGTATGGGTGTAAACATTGAAGGGATTCCATTAAGAACACTTGTGGATTTTATAAATTTCCCAGTCAAATATTAAGTCACTGTGGACTCATGCCTCAGGTTGTAATGATCTGATATTGAAAAACGCCAATTCTGTATGACTGTCACTTTGTATATAGAAAACCAAACAAGACAAATGAAGAAAGTATATTATGTGCCAAGTGTCAAATTACCCCAGATACATTTATGTTTTGGGAAAAAGAGGAAAACTCAAACAAGCCAAAAATATTGCATGACTAGTACATAATATTATTATAAACCTTTTTTGCAGCCAGTTAGCTTATCATAGAAACTACATGTAATATGTTTAGTGTTTATTTTATAAGTTGTGTATTTTTCACTGCATATCCTTGTGTTCTTGTCTACAACATGCTCATTTTCAGAGGATATTGGGCAATATAATTTGTGAGGATTAAAGGAACATTTATGAGTTTTTAATAATGCATGGTTATTTTGTAGCTTGGCAATATTAATGAAGTCTCAAATGTAGTTCAGCTAAAGTGCCAAAAACTAATGGAGTACATTAGCTGGATAAAACATTGTATTCTTGGAAATATGTTATTAACTGACTGGAAATATGTTATTAACTGACTTGAAACTTAAATCCAATTTATCGGAAAAAATATAAAGCCACTTTAATCACTAAAACACGTTTTTACCATGTATGTAATTATGCTAGAAAGCCAATGACTTTGGCAAAATCAGATTATTATATTATCATGATTGTCTTGTTTCTATAACATTGCTATATATGCCATTGTAAGGGCCAAAACATATATCTGTCTCAGTTTGCAACCTTATTGTTTCCTTGCATAATTTTGTTTGGTTCAAATGAAGCAAATATTACCATTAATAATTTTATTTTTCCTCATTAGTTTCACTTACTGAACCTGACACAGTTATCTATTTATGGCCCTCACATAAATATCATTTTCAAAAGCTGTTTGTATAAAATACATTTACAACAAAAACGTGAACTTAAAAAAAGAAATTTCTTTTAATATTGCATTTAATCAACATAATTTTCATGGTATTAAATTCATGTATAAATTAATTCACTGCCATCTCACCTCTGTCCATGTGGGTTTGAGTCTTGTGCATGGCCAGTGTGGATATATGAGAACGCTACCAGTAGTTTCCCGTGAGACGGTGGTTCTAATAGGGGCTTTCCTATATTCTTCTACCACTAGTTATACTGGCTGACATGAATAGCCTAACTTTGCCCTGTGAAATGGCATTAAACCCCAAAACAACAAGAACAAAACCATTTATATAGTTAATAGACTTTAATAATTTCTAGTTTATCCCAAAAGCAAAATGATAATATATTAAGATCATTAATTCCTTGGAGTGGAGCATGTATATTAGTTTGTTTTTTGATAATGATATGGAGAATGCTAATTTGCTAAACGTAAACAGGAAGGCAGGCTTGGCTAGCAAGTTGGGGCTAGTTGATGGTCATAAAAAGTTATTAGCTGCCCAGCAAGAGGATGTGAAAATCCAATGCGGCTTAATTATATTATTAAATGAGAGAGAGAGAGAGAGAGAGAGAGAGAGAGAGAGAGAGAGAGAGAGAGAGATAGAGAGAGAGAGAGAGAGAGAGAGAGAGAGAGAGAGAGAGAGAGAGAGAGAGAGAGAGAGAGAGAGCCAGAGAGAGAGAGAGAGAGAGAGAGAGATATTTAAATTTTTTCCTCAATTAAGTATCATCAAAAACATTTTCTGATTTAATAAAAAAAAAAAAATAATTATAGGCTTTGAAATGTTACAGATGTCCAACAATGTCCAAAATCCCACAAAGTAAAACTACTAGTTCCTCTGAGCATTTTGAAGAAAAAAAATACGGATTTTGTGATTCTGCATGTGTATACATGGATAAGTGCATGTCTTAATAATATGTCACAAATCCTCCAACACTGCTCAAATCCCTAGATATGATCGGAGATGGTCTATATGTCTGCATAATGGTTGAACATTATGACCCAGCTCCGGCTATTGGGAGTTGGTTCATATAAAATTTAAAATTAAGCTAGATTAGTCCTTCAGAACACCCGTCAAGTTTTTGCTCAAATCTGAATAGAGGCTTATTTCATCAGTTACAATTGAGTTGAAGGAAGGTGGTAAGGGATGATTTTTTTTTTGTTGGAATCTGAACTCTAAAATCTAGTTCCCTGTCACACAGATCTTTTTAATTATTTGCTTGAATTACTTTTTAACTGATTGCAAATCAAATTCAATTAGGATTAAACACAAAGTGGCAGATGTATATCCTCACCGGAACTTAACTACAGGTCAAAGGCATTGTCATAAACAGTCCAGCTTAGAAGCATATAATTCAGGTGGTTATTCCTAAATTTGCTGTTAATGTTGTTGCGACTCTGTGGTCTTAATCTTAGTAACAGAAGAAAAAAAACCCAACATAGTTTAGTAAAATTCAGCAAGTAATTTATTTCCCTTCAATACATTGTGAATTAAATCCCAAATAATCCTAAAATGTATTGAGTACCAAATGAATTCCAATGGCGTTCTGAATAAATTATAATACTGAACGTGCTGATGTTTTAATAGCCTCGAACGTGCTAATGTGCCAAAAAACCTGATGTATCACAATGATGTAATAAAAATGTCCTTGAATGAATTCACAATAATCTCAAAATATTGATTTAGTCTGGAAATATTGAGCAATTTATAATTCCAGGGAATAAATTAAAGAAATAAATCCTCTCAAGTTAAAAAGTGAGTACATCAATAAGACTGAAATTTTGAATTAAGCAGCATTACTTTGAAAAGCTATGACACAATAACAGAACCAGAATGATGGTAAAAGTCCTTTCTATAACATTTTAAGTTGTCAACAAAATCATGAATTTCCAACGAAAAACTAATTTTCCAATACTCAGACACAATTAAACATATTTACCTCCATTAATAATTATCTGAATATTTAATCTATAATCTATAATCATAGAGAAATAGATATGTATTATGTTGTTTACAAAATAAATGTCACTTGTCAGGCAGACCCTTAACTCATCTACTGGTCAAGGTCAATGACATACTTTAGATATACACAACATATAATCATGCAGAAAAGCCAAAAAACAATGCGACCGTTCCCATGCGGGAGGTCCTTTGTTCGATCCCCGCCGAGTCATGCCAAAGACATATAAATGTGGTACTAACAGCTGCCTTGCTTGGCACTCAGCATTAAGAGGTTAGTGTTAAGACTGGTCGGTCTAGTGTCAGAATAATGTGACTGGGTGGGACATCATGCTACATGTCTGCGGCATTATGCCCCAGTGTTAGACATCACTACAAACTGCCACATTGCTGACATCGTAGCGATATGACTGAAAAATTGTTAAAGCTACGTTAAAAATCTAAATCTCACACACTCACACAAAAAACAATGCAAATTAAATATACATAACAATATTTGTTATTTATGTATTCAAATGCAAACTGTTCACTAACTCCAAAGATAATTTTGGCCATTCTTTCTGCTAATTAAATAATAAGTATCAAGGCCTAAATATTCCAGGCACAATGCACTGTGTTTAAATAAAAACAATTGAACGATAAAATTTCTAATTTCACAACTATTGTTCCAGAGATTTACACCTATCGTAAAATTCAATCTGACAATTATCAAACACCTATTATCCCAAGGGATGATTTTTTTGTTAACAAAGTAGAGGATGAAAGAATTTTCTTTCGGCTTGTGTACTATGTTTGAAAGACATTAGAAAAATTTGTATTTCACAATTTAGAGCATGTGGAAAATTATTTTAGCTTGGACGAACTAAGTTATTTTGCTATTTAGTAAGCATTTTAAATAATATATGACTCTTTTAATCATTAGGTAATTATGTTATTTATTTTTCATCTTTATCTATTAGGACAACATGTCTTCCTTTTATGTGGTAGTTTGAATGTTTACTTATTAAGAAATTGTACCTTAACCATTATTGCTACCAAATTAACTTGATTCTATGTGGTGGGCATGATTTTGCAGATGTGCCATACATACATACATACATACATACATACATACATACATACATATATATATATATATATATATATATATATATATATATATATATATGTTGTTGGAGTATATATATATATATATATATATATATACTGTAATAATCTACCATTTTGGAGTGCAATATATATGCATGTATGCGGTAAACACTTTTCATACATGCCACCCAAGTCGGTCTCCCTTTTTGTTTTTAAATCAGTGGATTACCAGTGAATGGCTCAAATTAGCTGACATTAATATTTTCTATGATGCTTTATTTTGTTTACATCATCGATTAATTGTGAGCTGGTATAGTATACATGTTTTGAGTTAGCGAAAATTGGGAGTATCAGTGCTGGCGGCTGGCATCCTTGATCATGTGATTAATAACTATTTCTAGTTAACCGTTTAAGGCTGTATGATACACACTCAGTGTGTTTATAGTCCCTGCTGTTTAATTGTATTCGTCACTGCATTTAAGTTACGTTTTCTCTTCTTTATTCCTTTGGTACATACACATATTTACTGCCTTGTCATGCGGTCTACATCGGTAATATTGCAAGAGTGCATAACACAGTTTCCGAAACAATGCTAACAGCGACAGTATTATACCGTATGTGCCGCGAAATATAAAACTGATTTTATTCTTAGGTCAATACAATCGCAATGTAGTAATGTGTAAAATGTCGAGTTGATAATTTCTATATATAATCATTGTGAAAATTGACTAAATATACACATGCAATACTACCTCATGCTTGTTGGAAGATGCCAACAAAAATTGTTGCTTGTGGGTTTTGTAGGTTTTGTTGGATTTGTGGCTTTTTTGGGCTGTGTTGGTTGTCGGTTTTGTGAGGAGTATATATAAAGCTTTGTGGGGTTCAGTCATCTAGCAGCAATAAAACTAGGTACATTACAGTTATTGTGAGTTTTATTTATTTACTTTTTTAATTTTGTTTTGTTTCTTTTTTATATACTTATGTAACTTTTTGCAATATTCTGGACAGTAAATTTGTTTTAAAGTTTATTTAAGCACAAAGCAATATTCCTTTAAGGATTGTGTTGGTTGGTTTTAATTATTTCTCTCTTCCAGAATTATATGCAATCTAGTAATTTCAAATTTATTTTTACAAGCAAGCTAGATATTGTTATATCATTTGTTATTTGAAACTCAGTTATATGGTCAAGTGAGTGCTGTGCTCACAGACCAATACTTTTATTTATTTATTTATTTAGTTATTTTCTTTATTAGTTTATGAATCTAAAGGAATAAGAGAAGTTTCTTTACAAATATATAATTTTCCTTTCTTATATTATAGGTCGAAAATTGTTCTTAGGGAAATAGAACGTCTAATTTATTGTGAATGCTTTCCTCACCGACCTGACATTCTAAACTAAATTCAACAATATTTGATTAATATAGCAATCTATAAAGACATAATTTATTTATGTTTCTATTTTATAATTTACTAGTTGTCTAAGTCATTGTGAGTGTCTTCCTGACCGACTTGACAGCAATTTACTTAAATCTATATCAGTTCACTTCAAATAAGTATTAAGCTATAGTTGAAGTGTCACGTCAAGCAAGTGTTTTCCTTGCAGATTTTACAGTTCACATATTATAATCAAGTCATATGTTGTGTTCTGTAGTAAACTTTATTACAACTAAATCCAAATGTGGTAAATCTTATATAATTTCATTCATCTAAATTAGTAATAATATAATGAACTAATAGTATAATGCTAATGTGTATCCCGACCTTGTGTGAAATTATCATATATCAAGACAATGATAGTATTCTGGCCTTGTATACAAACAACAAGACTGTCATGGTTATGAACTGACTTTGTTCAAGGTTTCTTGATAAATGAATCATTTTGTGCTATGGCTGAAAAGAAATCAAGAGTTCGATTTTACATCATTCTCCCCTCCTTAGTCAGCTGATAAGAAAGCATACTCATCCCTGGTGCTATACTCCTATGTAGTATTATCAGGACCTAGCTCGGCTGTAACAATACATACATACATACATACATACATACTCTCAGTTTTTGTCCATATTCTGTTGTCATTTGTCTGTAGCACAGAAATGCAAATCCAATACTCTCTATATGCTTTTTTAAAATAAGAATACCACTTTTAAATAATATATTTTTTTCATAGTTTATGCAACAAATTTGAGTGTTTCAAGGATGAAGGAAAGCGTAATAAAAAGCCTGTTTGCATAAAGGAGAAAATTCAGGTTTGGTAACCATATTTCATTTCTTAATAACTTCCAACATAGAGAAGAGTCTCTGTTGTGAAAAGGTCGAAGTTAACAGCTGTTGATAGCATTTAAAGAGAGCAGCAGAGCAGTGATTTTTCCAGAGATGGCAAAATGCAGGAGTATTTTGCTGGATTAAAATTATAAAACTAACCTGACTAAGATCTAGTGTGTATGAGCATCAAACTAAATGACAGCAACCGCCGTGTGAATGGGATCCCAATTACTGTCCAGTTGTAAAATTAACGTAGACAAATCATGTCTGGAGAAAATCCAATGATAGATTAGCTACACAAGAATGGTTCATGAAGTGACGTTTCTTTGCCTTATAACTACTTATATGTAGCAGTAAAAGTAAACAGATGGCTATTAAATACTATCAGTATTATTTATAAGCTGCTTGAATTAAATCATCATATGAATTGCCATGTAACACTGAAATGGCCAGTGAGGCAGACTTTGCCATTGATGAATTGGGTAATTCCATGGGAAACAGTTATAAAACTGTGAGTAATAATGTTGTAGAAACACCATTGACGAACAATGTTCTGTATGGCAGGATGATATCTCCATAAGTATTCATGTTCTGGGGACATCATCTATTGGTAAATTGGGAAGTTCTTTGCAAGACGATCTCTCACAGCATCATGACGCTTTAGATACATCAGTGGCAGATGAAAATTTGGCACTTTGAAAGATGATAACATGACCAAGTAAGATGATGTTGATGCGTTTGGATTATCAGTAACTCCTACAATGACAGCTGATTCAAGCAGTTGCTTTCTGGATATAGAATCAATATAGATGGTGTGTGTGTGTGTGTGTGTGTGTGTGTGTTGGCTTTTTTAAAAAAGCTTTAATGATTTTTCAGTCATATCGCTATGATGTCTACAGTGGAACAGTTTACAGTGAGTTCTAGCTCTGGGGTATGATGCTGCAGACATGTAGCATCATATCCCACCCAGTCACATTATTCTGACACCATGTAAACCAGTACTAACACTAACCTCTTGATGCTGATCACCAAGGAAGGCAGCTGCATGTACCTTTTCTATAAGTCTTTAGTATGATTTGGCCAGGGTTCGAACCCGCGACCTCCCGCATCCGAGGTGGATGTTCTAACCACTGATCCACTGATTACTCCTGGCAAACTGCACAGACGAAGATCTGCTGGTGCATTATGTTACAGCTGATCTGGGTCTGTGCAGTTAACATTTGGACTCATAAGTGAAAATATATGCTACATAGTATCTTAAATGTCATGTACCTAATAATGTCTAAACCTTAACTGCCATGTATTTTGATGATTCTGTCTTTTGTACTTTTAATTAATTGTAATATCTCTCATACTTGATTTCAGCTGTAGCAATTTTATTATTTTACATGACTCTACAATATTCTACTTCTGATTCAAATTTGTTATCATTTGCTATTTGACCAGAATGATGAAGTCAATGATCATGTGAAATAATGAGTTTTGTAGACCTAGGTATGTGTTGACTTTCAAAGTTTCTTCTTGTCTCAATATTGTGTTCACCTATCTGCATACCCACATCAAAACAAATCAGATTTTTTTTTATCAGTTTGTAGTTTTCAGTTCTAGCATGCATTTCAAGCCTGAAAAGTGAGGAATGTGGACATAACTTAATGCACATGATACATTCATCAACTTAACTGTTCTTTTCATTATCATATAATAAAGTATGATGCCAGCTATTGTTGATATATTAACAGCTCTCAATAGTTTCTTCATGTAATTCCTACAGTAGCCATATTTAGAAGGGTAGAAGAAAATGATGATGATAATAATAATAATAATAATAACAATAATAATAATAATCATGTGGACTTAGTACAGTGCCTAATATTTTTACGCTCTAGAGTATAAAATAAAAATATATACAACAACAAGCAGCTTACAAAAATAAACACCATAAATTTACAAAACAAAAACATGCTGACAATAATTAAGGAAGTAAATATTATTAAGTCTTCAGGTCTGTTCTTGTAGTCAAAATAGGTTAGTTTTAAGAACACTTACGAATGAGAACACAGTGTCCTTGTGTCTTAGATCTATGGGCAATTCATTTCACGTAGCTGGACCCTGGCACACAAACGAACGCTGTCCATATCACTTCATTTTTTTGGGGTGGGTGGGTGGTGGAAACAATGAGAATACAAGTGTCGGAAGCGGAGCCCAAGTGCCGAGTGGTCTAAAGCGCTCACCGTTACGGATCACTGCCATCTCACCCCTGTCTGCGGGGGTTCGAGTCTCTGGCTCGGCCAATGTGCGTATGCGAGAAAGTTTGCTGGTAGCTTCTCGTGTGTCGGTGGTTCTTTCCAGTGTTTTCTCGGGTTCTTCATCCACTATTTATACTGGCCGCCATGTATGGCCTACCTTGTGCTGAAAAATGGCATTAAACCCTATAACAACAACTGTCGGAAGTTTCTAGATGTGGAGTATACACAGGCAACGCCAGATAGATATATTGGACTGGAGCTAGTAAATGATATGTAGCATAGCGAACAGATTTTGTTATTGAATCTGGATTGAATGGGTAGCCAGTGAAGGCTACAGAGCACGGGGGAGGGGTGCTCAGTTTTATTGTATTCTAAATGATGATCTGAGCAGCCATGTTTTGAACTTTTTCATGTTTCTGAAGTAGATACTGAGATAAACCATACGGAATGAATTACAATAGTCCATTCGTGGAATTACTAAGGAAAACAAGAGTGATTTAGTGGCATCATCTTAAAGAAAACTGTGAACAGAGCCTTGCATATGTTCATTATATGTTGGTGTAATGAGACCGTACTGTCAATAGTTACATTTAGGTTTCATACCTTCATACTGACTGTGAATTTAATGTTGGTATTTCTGATGCTAATTGTTTGAGGTAAAGGATCTGAATGAGAAAGTTCTTGTGTGGTGATCAGGATGGTTTCAGATAATTATCATTCACATGACGCTTATTATATGTCATCCATGTCATCACATCAGAAATGCATTCCTCTATGCCTTGGATAGTAGCCTCAGCTTCATTTGGGCAGGTGTATTTGTGTATTTGACAGTCATCAGTTTACAAATGGTGCAACACCAGAAGTCGATTCATGACACTTGAGAGTGGATGAGTGTATAGAATGAAGAGAACAAGAAAGAGAGCCTTGTGGAATGCCAAAACATAGATCAGCTGAGCTGGAATGTGTTTCAGTTATGGACACAAATTGTGTCCTGCTGACTAATTAGGCCTTGAGCCATAGTAAGGCTGTATTGTGAATACCAAATACATGCTGGAGATGGTGAAGTAATAAATCATAGTCGTTTGTGCTGCAGACAAGTCAAGGAGGATGAAGACTCGCAATCTTTCCACTATCCAGAGCTGAAAGGTCATTAAGTACTCTCAGAGGTGAAGTTTTAGTACTATGGTTAGGGCAATATGCAGACTGTATATTGCTAAAAAGACTGCTTTCAGATGAGATACAAACTGGGTAGAAAATATAAAACATTGACCTTGCAAGAATATTTTAAGAATAACTTTTTGCAAAATTTGTAATGGCTTGGTCTAAAATTCTTTAAAATGACAAGAATACATTGATCTCAATTACTGTCTGAGTCAATCTGGTATAATGGTAATTTAACTGATTATGGTAATTCAAATGAGATACATGCTGGGGTAGAATAACTTTTTCTGAGATATTTTAAATGAATTAGAGGTTAGAAACAGGATGGTGGTTCTTTAAATCATCAGGGTCAAGTGTCAGTTTTGTAACAGAAGTTTTACAATAGGAGTTTTGAAAAATGATGAGAATTTCCTGGATGAGAGAGAAGTATTGATAGCAGCAATTAGTGAAGGCAATTTTGAATCTAAGCACTCAAGCATCAATGATATCAGAGTCTGATTGAGTTCACATGGCTTTGGGGCACTCTTCATCACGTGGATTTTGGATGCTCTTCATCGCAAGGCAAAGAAATAAAAATATGTGTTTCCAGTCGGGTGACTATCCCTGTTATTCATTGCAGACACCAGCACTCCCCTCATCCCTTCCACTGGGGCAAAAAGAAAGTTTCCCGAAATTGATTTGTGCATTTAATTAAGCTGGTTTGTCCCAGTATTTGAAGTGCTTAGTGCATTACATATACTAATCATTCTAATATATATGTATATAATGTTTAAGAAAAATATACACACACCCCCCAAATCCCGAGAATCATTCGTGCATCTAATTAAGCTGGTTCAGCCCAGTACACGAAGTGCTTAGAATATTATATATACTAAACATTATAATATTTATAATGTTTAAAAACGAGAAATAATTTTAACAAATTTTACAAAACTGGTTTGTGTATCTAATTGAAGTGGTTTAGCCCAATACTTGAAGTGCTTAGTACATTACAGATACTAATCATTATATATATATATATATATATATATATATATATATATATATATATATATATATATATATATATATATATATATATATATATATATATAGTTTTAAAACGAAACTACCTACCTACCCCGAGTTTAAAAACAGTGCAATAGGAAACACACATGCCTTTTTGGCTCAATTGTATGTGCCAACTCCACGCAGACTGATTCAAATACTGTTAAAGGTTGCTGTGTATATTCTGTGTCACAAATATATGGTGATAATGAGTCAAGTGAAATTGTGTTGTCAAGCTTATCTCTAATGAATTGAACTTTGTCATGAATGAAATGTGCCAACATATCCTGGAGGTTAACCAGAGAGAAGGTTGTTGAAAGTGGTGTACATGTATTCCTTGACACAATCTTGATGTATACAAAACCTTTGTCCATCACTTAATTTTGATAAGTATTGTTCATACTAAGCGTTAATAATCTGTTGTGGCACGATTTGTTGTTGGGGGATAAGGGATGTGGTGGGGTTCATTGTTTCAGTGTCATATAAGGTGAAAAACCAAATTCTAATTTTCTGATAATTTTCCCTGAAAACAGCATTATTACAAACGGAATTTGAGATTAAGAATGTAGAAATGCTACATTAACAGGTAATATTATGGCATAGCATTACATTTTGGACTTGTATCAATACATGTAGTAATAACTAATGGTTCTGAAGATCAAATCAATGCTACTGAACTATTCCTTTGGAAATAGGGTAATATTACTGCAAGTGTTTGATATTAACAATGTCATGTTAGTATATTAACAAAAGTCATTAATGCATATCATTAAACTTCATCCTTATAGCAAAATTACTCCATCAGGTTTTTGAGAAGATAAAGTAAGTGTTCCGCTCTCTCCTGGAAAATTATAGGGTCATGCTACCACATGGATTTGAGGCAATGTAGTATTATTACTGTATCAGTTTTGGAGATCACATAATCAGAGATACTGTTACCTTGGAAACAGGGTAATATTACCTCATGGGTTCTGTGATTACCAATGTAATGTTGTTACTACATCAGGATTTTGGAGGCCGCAAAATGAGTGGTACACTTTCCAATGGAAATAGGGAGATATTATTACATGATTTTGGTGTTGACCATTATGTAGTATTCTTACCATAGCAGGGCTTAAAGATCACCGGTGTAGCACTGTTCCCTGGGAATAAGGTAATTTGTTTTAAATGGGTTTGGTAATTAGTAACGTAGTGTTGTTACTACATCAGGTTTTGGTGATCACAAAAGCAGTTTTACACTGTCACCTGAAATATAATAATATTATTACATTGGTGTGGGAGATAGCAATATAGTATTGTTACTAAAGCAGATTTTGGTGATTGCAAATGATATTTTCACTGTCACCTGGATATAGCATAATATTACTACATGGGTTTGGGGGAGATCTAAGTATTGTTCAGGTTTTGTGGTCACAAAATCAGTTTTACAATGCCACCTGGAAATTGGATAATGTTACTACATGTATTTGGAGGATAGCTATGTAGTATTGTTACTACATCAGGTTTTGGTGATTACAAAATCAGTTTCCACTGTCATCTGGAAATAGGGTATTACTACCACAACATGTTTTGAAGATCATAAAATCACCAGTTTCTTTGAAAAAGAGCAATGTTACTACTGGCACATGGGTTTGGTGATAAACAATGTAGTATTGCTACTACATCAGGGTTTGGCGATCACACAACCAGTGCCTGGACATAGGGTAATGTTACCATATGGGCTTGGGGGGATAGTTAGGTAGCATTGTTACTACATCAGTTGTAGTATTGTTGCTACGTCAGGTTTCAGAGATCACAAATCAGAGCTTGGAAATAGGGTAATGTTACTACGTGGGTTTGGAGGATAGCTATGTAGTATTGTTACTACATCAGGTTCCGGAGATCACAAAGTCAGTGTTTGGAAATAGTGTAATGTTACTACGTGGGTTTTGGGGACAGTTATGTAGTATTGTTACCACATCAAGTTTTGGACGTGACAAATCAGAGCCTTGAAATTGGGTAATGTAACTACATGGGTTTGCCGGAGAGCAGGAGAGCTATGAAGTATTGTTACTATATCAGGTTTCAGAGATCACAAATCAATGCTTGGAAATATGGTAATGTTACTACACGGGTTTGGGGGGTAGCAATAGAGCTATGTAGTACTGTTACTACATCAGTTGTAGTATTGTTACTGCATCAGGTTTTGGAGATTACAAAATAAGTGCCTGGGCATAGGATAATGTTACTACATGTTTTGGGGGGATGCTTTGAAGTATTTTTCTACATCAAGTTTGGGAGATCACAAAACGTATGTGCGTGGAAATACGGTAATGTTACTACATGGGTTTGGAGCTAACTATGTAGTATTGTTACTAGAAAATTCCTTTAGAAAGGACAAGAAAACAATTCCTTTTTTATTCTGACAGCCACTTATAGTACAATTTGGGAATATTAGAGCTTAATTTGGACTCTGATAATAGTCTCTAAACACCATATTCGTTGGCCACGCATCCCCGTTCAATATCGCATTGTTAGTAAGGTTATCACAGGTGATTTCGAAGTTGGCATGGCTATTATATTTCGTATGTAGATTCTCCACCTGCGTTCGCTTTACCAGAGTAATGCTCGATATGAGAGGAAATATCCGATTCTAACGTTTCAGGGACGACTCTTGTCAAGAATACACATCGCTGTCACATTGGACACCGTGCGCAATTTAGAGGCGGCTGTCTTTCCTATGACGAGACACTGTCACGCCTTTTTAAAAACTGGAGTGTGGATTGCACATTTGTAAACCCATTACCCGGTCGGTGATAAAGATTGTTATGCGATGTTTTACGTTCAAATGCAGCCCTAAAGAGGTCGTTATCATTTTTCCAAATCCTTGACTGGGGCGTTCGTGTTTTCTGAAGATGCAGATACTTTTAATGCAGTTGTGATGAGATTTAATTCACCATCGTCTGAATTATTTTCTGGGATTCTGTTGTTGTACTCCATAAAGCAGATCAGACCTTGTTTACACTAATCCGAATCTCGTGGCTGTTGGAGTCCGTGCATTCCATATCGTCGTGTACGATCTGAGTGACGGTTCTTTCTGTTGAACGACTGGCCTCAGCGATTTTCTTCTTTGACATACGTAATTGATTGATCAACTAAGGATTTGTTTCTGCTATACCCTTGGTTTGCTGTTGGATTCACGTTAAGTACATTGACGGACTGAACTGTTTTGAATTGCCAACATGAGGTGGCAATGTACTTTTAATTGTCGAACATGACTGAGTTTGCTCATATAAACGTTGCATTTTACATAAAATCTCCGCTTGGACTGACTTTAGAATGTCCACTGAATGTTTTACACTCTCCATGTTCTTCTATAAAACTGACATGTCACACGTAATTCAACGAGACACGGGCAACTTTGATAGATCCATGGCACAAAGTCTTGGTATGTTATTTGTTGTTGTTGTTGTTGTTGTTGTTATAGGGTTTAACGCCATTTTTCAGCACGAGATAGGCTATACATGGCGGCCAGTATTAATGGTGGAGGAAGAACCCTGGAAAAACCCCGAGAAGAACCACCGACCCACGAGAAGCTACTGGCAGGCTTTCTCACGTACCCACGTTAGCCGAGCCTGGACTCGAACGCACGCAGACAGAGGTGAGATGGCAGTGATCCGTAACGATCAGCGCTTTAGACCACTCGGCCACTCGGGGCCCAGGTATGTTATTTGTGTATGTGGACAGATTCAATATCTCTTTCATATCTTTTTTTTTGCAGATTTATTCATTGGTAAGCAGAGAACTGTGACTTTAGCAAATGTTTTATCATTATTCCCAAATCTTTGTCTCGTCGGTCTGTACCATTGAGAACAGGGTCTGTTTTGCTGCTTTGATATCACTATCAAATTATCTGTCCACACAAAGTTTTACAGTATAATCATATGGCAACGAGTTCGTTTTCTTCTGTACAAAAAAGGCAGTTCATTTACCATTGTTGAGGAGATGTAAACGCACCTCTGTCGCTGGTTATCTACCGCCCAATCTGTAGGGCTTCTCGCCACACTTGCAAATCTTTTCAGCTCACATTTCTTACAAAGGAATAAATCTCCCCGATGCATATGACAAAAAGAGGTTCCACAATCGTCGCGTTGAATGTCTAACTTAAAATGTCTAAGTATAGTACGGGGTTATACAACAACTAAAATATATATTAAACTTTAGAAGATATATTCATTGTTATAAAGAAACCACCTTGGATAAAATTTATAATTTTTCCAATCATTGTAACTTTATTTTTCTTTAGAGATGATTGTCTAATAAATGCACACCAATGTCCATTCATTCACCTGCCCTTCATTAGTACCGTTCTTTTTTAAAACAAATCTTGTGGTTCTTGTTGGCATAGTAGTTCCCGAGAGAGTAAATTATCCTGGATAAAATGTACAGGGTAACTTTTTACACATATGGCAAAAGATGGCGCTTCTGATATTTTATAAAGATCATTGCAGCGAATTGTGTGTGCGATGCCTTTTATAATAATAATAAAACACTTACACATAGATTAAAATACAGAGACAAGTCTGCAAAAGAGCCCCAGAAAATTCCATATGTAGGAAATGGGCAAACAAGACATAAACACGGGGACATATGATTGACTAAACATAATGGGTATCCCACGCTAACGATTAGGAACTAACAGAATAGTTTTTAGCCTTTTCGAATTTTAGGCCCTTTCGCACCCTTATTTGCGCGAGAAATGACATCTACGATAGATATGGCCGAACTTTGACCATACAGGCGCGGATGTCTAAACATAACGTTCAAGCCGGGACATGAGGCCGTGCCGACAGATTAGGAGATACATAATAAATGGAAATAAAAGAAATGCGGCTCCCTAAATAGGATACAGCCTGTTTACTCCTGGATTGATCCGAGCAAAAAATGAGAAACGTCTCACAAAGCACACACAAAAAACGCTAGGCATTTATTTTATTTTTGTAACTACAACCGTTTCTCATAAAAAAAATGCAAGCAAAAGTAGAGAAATCTGAAATCTTAAAAAGGAAATGAGAATTGTCATTTCAAAAAAAGATCATTTTGTTTAGCAGCAGAGAAGGTGGACCCTACAACTTTGTAGAGACCATATTTTTGAAAAGAGTTTTTGCCTTAATAATGAAAACTTCTCTAATTGACCAGATTTTTTCTGATTTTTTCACAATCTGGTCACTACGCGTATGTCGTCCACCCTCTCTGCTGCTATAAATTAACCAAATATTTTATCAAGACCTATTCGATATCTGGATCTTGGGTCATGTAGATTTATTGTTATAAATCCAAACGGAACAGCTTGTGCTTTTGAAAAGAAGTTTTTAAATTTAATCATGTCCATGTCGCCTGAACACCAAGTTTAATAAATATTCTGTAGAGTATAATTATCTAAGCCATTAAACACAACCAAAATATTGCAGTTGTCTCTGATTACTTTTGGAATTTGTGTATATCTCTGGGTAACATAAATCATATCCGTGTTTTTATGTCTATCTCGAGAAAATATTCTAGCTGGATTAGATTGTTTGTCCAGCATCACATCATCGTACACTACGAGATTATTAATGAATCCATCTAGGTCATCTACAGATGGAGCTTCATCAATATCGGTTATAAAATCAATAATATCATTTCCGTCTTCGTCCAGTAGTTTTGCATTTTTATTAAAATCTTTAAGTACTTCATAGCATCGTTGATCATCTACAGATGGCGCTACTAAATACAGTTTGTTCCACTTGAGCCATCTCATTATTAGATTGAGCAATAATTGCGTCTTTCCACTTCCAGATGGACCTATTATAATCATTCTGATAGAATTCGGAAGCGCTGGATGGTGTTTTACTGGTTCTTATTTTCGTG